>CAWUFW010025223.1:0-48205 GCA_963921515.1 Calotriton arnoldi
TGCACTACATAAAACTGCAAAAAAACTCAAAATAAAAAGTGTTTTGCACACTTTTGTCATTGGGCTATATGTGGGCTACATCTGGGTAATATTTGTGCTACATTTGGGCTCTTTTTTCACTGGTGGCCATCTTGGAAGACTTCTTTGTTATGAAGTTTCCTAATTTCTTCATTTACTGCAGTCTTCTCAGTAGGAAATGCTTTCAGTTTTTACTTTGATTCCATCAAGAAGGCATTCAGATGTGTCTCACATCTGCCATAAATTCAGAATGTTAGCACACTAGTTGCTCATTAGATCACTGGAGTAAAGCTACTGCTCACCAGGGAGTTAACTGGTAGTCTGCTGCTGGTATTGAAAGTGATTGTTTCAGTCTGCATGCCAGAATTTTCTAATGAAATAGAAGAGGATATGAGATCTCACTTAAAACATGCCCTAATTTTTCTTTCTGCAGCACTAACCATAATTTCTATTTCAAAAAGAACCCCTCATTTTGTTCCTTTTTAAATTAAATGTTTTAAGTGTTACCGGTTTATTCCAATCAAGATGGCTTCAGGTGTGCCATACTTTTGTCATAAGTAAGGCTGTTAGCGCTCTAGTTGTTCTTTAGAACACTCTGGGAAGCTGCAGTAGAACACAAAGGCATCAACTGGCAGGCTGCTCCTGTTGAAATATAACAGGAAGATATTTGAGATCACACTTGAAATATGTCCTAATTTTTCTTTCTACAGCACTAACCATAATTTCTATGACAAAATGAACCCCCTCATTTTGTTCCTTTTTAAATTAAATGTTTTAAGTGTTACCAGTTTATTCCAATCAAGATGGCTTCAGGTGTGCCATACTTTTGTCATAAGTAAGGCTGTTAGCACTCTAGTTGTTCTTTAGAACACTCTGGGAAGCTGCAGTAGAACACAAAGGCATCAACTGGCAGGCTGCTCCTGTTGAAATATAACAGGAAGATATTTGAGATCACACTTGAAACATGTCCTAATTTTTCTTTCTACAGCACTAACCATAATTTCTATGACAAAATGAAGCCCATCATTTTGTTCCTTTTTAAATTAAATTGTTTAAGTGTTACCAGTTTATTCCAATCAAGATGGCTTCAGGTGTGCCATACTTTTGTCATAAGTAAGGCTGTTAGCACTCTAGTTGTTCTTTAGAACACTCTGGGAAGCTGCAGTAGAACACAAAGGAATCAACTGACAGTCTCTGCCCTTGTTGGATGTACATGTTTTACTGAGAATGTCAGACTTCATTCTCACATGAGTGAGAAAGATAATGTGAATTTACAGAAAATATGCTCTCATTTTAGCTTCTGGAGCACCTTCCAAACCTCCATGGGACAAGCATGAGAAAATAGTGATCTCTCAAACATGATTCATGATATCCCAGCAGAAGGTTTTTCACATGGTAAAATCACCTTAGAATACACCACAATTCCTAAAATTAGTATGGTACCATCAACAAATAAATTCTAATGTAACTAAAGCCTGTTATCACCCTTTATAGTTCTCCTTTTGGTGACCCTCAAAATCTTCTATTCACTACAATGCATTTCAATGAGGTACTATCATTTATATTGGTCCCAAGATGGCTGCCAGCAATTCCAGGATGAAGTGCTGACAGCCAATCAGATCTCACGATGACATGTGTGGTTAGGCTCCGCCCAGATATATATGTGAGTTTACTTTTGATTTTCTCAGGAACTACTGAACGGATTTACACCATTTAAGCAAAACGCACGACACTGAACCAAGGGCTACCTCTTTGCCAAATTTGGTGTAATTCCGTTCAGCAGTTCGGGCTGTAGCTGCGACTAAAGGTTCCTATGGAAAAATGAATGGGGAAAACGCGTTTTGGGACCCCCCTTTTTTCTCGGCCCCCGCTTGACGTATCACCCCGAGACTTTCAGGATAGGAGCGGACCGGAGCTCCCCAACAAGTTGGAAACTTTCGCGAAGATTAGTCAACCGGCGCCAACGTTATTTCAAATAGAATGTCGCGGATTTCCTATGGATAATAGGTTTTAACTATAACTATCTACTGGCGACCGCCAGTAGATATATATATATATATATATATATATATATATATATATATATATATATATATATATATATATATATATATATATATATATATATATATATATATATATATATATTCCACAGCAGGATCCCAGGAGTACCACCATCCAAAGAAAGGCGCAACACCAGGAAACAGACTCCAAAGGCAAAGTTAGAAAGTAAAATGATGATTTATTCGAGCATCAAATGTCCAAATGACGCGTTTCGGCCGCCAGACATGCGGCCTTGATCACATAGCGCTCTACTGGTGAAAGGGTGATATTTATACATATGTGTTAGTGGCAGTGTTTCTACTATGTTCATGGTGGTGACTGAGAGGTTTTACAGCGTATGACTGTGGGCAAAATGCAGTAAAGCACATGTATGACATCATGTTTTACTCCAGTGAGTACCGCAAGTGTAAGCAGACTATAAATAAGCTGCCTGTCTGCTGAAGCCAGTGATAGCCCCAGTCCTCCCGCATATGTATCCTGGAAGCTGAAATCGGTGCCAATGGCGTCCCCAATTTCAATCATCTGAGCGTGTAAGTACACAAAGCTGCGGAAAGAATGCCAAATTGTGAGCATGTTGAGAAACAAATATCGTGTGCTAGTGCATCTTAAACACGCGATAAAATCCCCACACTTAGCGAGTCAGTAAATTACTGCTCTCGGCGCGTTTCTAAAGATAAATCAAAAATGCCTGTGGAACAACTAACGCGTCTAGACGCGGTGCACATTAAGACGGGAAGCATGTCTCTGTTAAGAAAACATGTTGAAGTTTCCCAACAGCTCATAGTGCGAAGTTGAGTCATGCCCAAACAATGTATGTGTCAGTGGTATTGTGTTCACGGTGCGCCACAAACAGCACTAAAAGCTAGCGCTGCGTGTAAAACCTAGGCTAAAGTGGAAATTTCCAGGTCAAGCTTAGGTGCAAATACAGATACAAATGAAATAACTGCATAAATGCAATGAATCTCGAAACTGCCACTAAATATAACAAGAAGTTAAAAGTGTGAGTGAGGGTGAAATGTGCACATGGGCGTGTATATACATGTTGAGGAAAGCGTGAGTGCAAAATTAAGTAAAATTACTAAAGTGTAGTGTTTGTGCCTCCTCAAGAGCATTTAAGTGACATAAAAATGCAAAGAATGTACTAAGGAAAAGATGTGTGCGCAAGCGCAAGAAATATTCCAAAGACTGTCCGTGCTTGAACAAAATATGACTAAAACAGCAGTGGGTGTATAACATAGCGTATTGAGAAAAAGTAACAATCTAATTCATATTTGTACGCAGTCATGCTATATGTACGTTAGTTGCCGTTCAACATAGGATACAAGCCTGCAGTGCCTATGTTTGAAAAACAAACTTTAGACAAATAAAATGACAGTATGAATACTGGGTAATGTCTACGTGGTCGCACATAGCATAAATAACGGGAAACCCAACTACATGTAAATACAGTCGGTGCACGGGCAGAGCCTAATAGTGGAATATAAACAGTAGATGTACAGAGTGAAATATATACAGGTGATAACATAGATATACAGCTGTGAAGCGATGGTATGCTCACTAAGGATGTGCATGCCATGTTATGCTATAGGAAGTGGTGCAGATCCTCCGTGGTGTTGAGCCCAGCGGGCGACTTGGTATTGAATTGCAGAATATATCTACTCTCCAACTGCCTCAAAAGCTTCTCCCTATTACCACCCCGTCTGAGTGGTGGAACACAATCAATGACTGAATAGCGGAGGTGCTCTAGATTGTTATTGTGCACGTCCTTGAAATGCCTGGCTACGGGGTAGGCTGGGTCATTGTTAACTATTGCTCTGAGGTGCTGGAGAATGTGCAGGTGCACTTGCAATTTAGTGCTCCCGATGTAGCGCAGCCCGCAGTAACACTCTAACATGTAAACCGCAAAATCAGTTCTGCAAGTGAGTCTGTGCTTGATAGTGAGTGGCGTGTGTCTAAAGGCTGAGTCTACCTTTGTGATGTTCTTGCCAAATTTACAAGCCCTGAAGCTCTGGCATTTGACAAAACCCTTTCTGTCCGCTAGCCAATTCTGAGATGTTGCGATCTCTGGGCTGTTTCTGACAAGTGCATCCCTCATGGAAAAAGCTCTTCTGAAAGTTATGTCAGGTTTGTGGGCTACTGCAGGTCCTAATACGGGGTCTGATCTAATAATACCGCAGTTCTTGTTGATTACAGCCCTGATGTCTCTTTCCTCAGTGTTGTGCGTTATGATCAACCTCGGGGTGACTGGGCTATTAGGTTCACTGAGTATGTTGGCTGCATTAGTAACCTCAGGTGTGGATGGGACCACTAGCAGTTCCTCCCTAGGGATGGCATTGGCTCTGTCAATGGCTTTCCGTATGACAGCCGCTGAATAACCCCGTGCCCTGAATCTCTTCGCTGCTTCCCCCTGGCACTCCAAGCGATCTTCTTGGGTGCTGCAAATTCTGGCTAAGCGTAACATTTCCCCATATGGAATGCTGGTTATGAGGTGCCTAGGGTGAAAGCTGTAGGCGTGCAGTGTAGAGTTTCCTGCGGTAAGCTTCCGATTGAGCTTGGAATGCAAAGAGCCATTGGCGATGTACAGATTGACGTCTAAGAATTCAGCAGAGGTGGCACTAATGTTAGCATTAAATTCCAAATTGAGATAATTGTCATTGATCTCATTAATGAAAATTCTAGCACTGTTAACATCACCTCGCCAAATCAAAAAGACATCGTCTATATAGCGTAGCCAAGACACAATGTTGTTGTTGAAAGCTGTCAGGTGTTTGACCATGAGAACCCGCTCCTCCCACCAGCCAACATGTAAACATGCGTAGCTGGGCGAGAAGCAGTCTCCCATAGCCACACCCCTGAGTTGCTGATATACCTTCCTGTTAAACATGAAGAAATTATGTGTGAGACACCAATCAATTAGAAACAAAATGAGTTTGTTATGCAAGTGACAATTGATGGGTCTCTTCCCCAGGAAGTATTTACATGCAGCTAGACCATCGTGGTGGCGTATGCTGGTGTACAGCAATGTAATGTCCATGGAGATTAGCAAATAGTCCTCCTGCCATGGAATGTCTTTTACTTTAAGCAGGAAATCACTGGTGTCCCTGAGGTAGGTTGTTTGGCTGGTAACCAGATCTTGCAGGAAAAAATCCACATACTTGGAAATGTTCTTGCAGACGCTTTTTCTGGCCGAGATGATGGGTCGACCAGGAATGGGGGTCACATTTTTGTGCACTTTCGGCAGAAAGTAAAGGATAGGTAGGACTGGAGTCTCAATGTTAAGGAATGCACATTCATCTTTACTCAACTGGCCCTTGGATTTGAACTCATTTAGGTGTTTCCTGAGTTCCTTGTTACTGTTGGCGATGTCATTATGGCTCGAGAGTCGGTAGCAAAGATTGTCGCTCAAATGTCTGTTAGCTTCTTCCAGATACAGATTGCGTGGCCACAGCACAATATTCCCTCCTTTATCAGCCTTGTTGATGATGACTTCATTGTTATTTTGGAGTTTAGTCATGAGTTCATTGTATTTAAGACTCTGTATACGTTTTGCATTTGTGCGCCTCCTGGTTTTGAGATGTAGCGCCTTGAGCTCATCAATGATAACATCACTGTATATGTCAATCGCATCACTCGGCATCATAGGGGTAAAAGTGGAGTGCGGCTTGAAAGGGCTAGGGATTCTGCTTAAACTCTAAATACCCTCATCAAGTAGAAGTTGTTGAGTAGGCCTCGGGGTACACGGCACTGCTAGTTCCCCCAAGATGCGCAATGTTGGGATATCCGCCACAGTGAGTGGTTGCTCAGTTATTTGGCCGGCTGGTACAGTGTCGGTAGCGGTGACATTATTTTGTTTGAGTTTGAAGAATTTAATCAATTTAAGTTTCCTGATGAATTTGAAAACGTCAATTCGGGTGTTGCTGTAATCGAATGAGCTTTCCGGGCAAAAGGTGAGGCCCAACGTAAGGAGCTGTGTTTCGGCTTCAGTGAGGTCTATAGTGCTCAAATTGATAATAGTCTTGGTATCATTCTTCATTACTTTCTCCAATTGCCTCTTCTTTTGTTCATTTGCTTTGGTTTTTCCGAGTTTCCGCCTTTCCCGCCTCCTTCGGTTGCGTCGGTGTTTGTTTTCCTTTGCGGTCTTGGCCTGAGGGTCTGTCGCCGGTCGAAGACTAAAAAATCCATCTCTTCTCCTGGGCTTGGGTTCACGCTGCCGGGCATGTTGTTAGCTCTCCATCTGCCTCCGTCATCTGAATCCGCTCCACTCTCTGCCAAGGAACTCATATCAGATAGGGAGGCAGACTCAGCACCGTCGGTGTTGCCTACTGGTGGTTTAGGCTGCCCCTGTTGATTTTGTTTGTTCATACGCTGTGTTCTGATGAAGTCGTATTTTCTAGCGAAAGTAAAGAATGTGCCCACATTCATAATATGTTTTGTCCCGGGCAAATTTAAACACTTTACGTGCTTTAATAGTGTCTTCATGTTTTCTGAGGCGTATCTTGATTTCATCCCTGCCCTTAGAGATGGCATCCTTTGGGCTCATGGCATCCAACTCTTCATTCAAAACATCAATCTGTCTTTGCAAGTTGGCCCTGTCAATTTCAGCATATTTAATTAATATAATCACCAAACGCAGTGAGGCCTCTAGGTTGCTTGTGGCCCATTCCTTTAGCATGTCTGGGTTAGGTTGCTCAAAGCTAGGCGCCAACATTATTCTCAGACCTCGTGGGACCCGATCTGCCTCTCGGTATTTCTGCAAAGATTTAGCCTCCCACCACTTGGTGATTTCTGTGCGCATACGTTTTTCAAGTGTTTTCAGTTTGGTTTTGTAGCTGTCATCAGAAGTACCTGTATTAGCTTCTGCACTTCTAGCAAAACTCGGTACATTCAGTAAATTATCAAAAAGTGCTTCTGCAGCTGCTTCCCTCTCTCGCAGCGCTTCGTTGGACATGATGATTTAGTATATATATGTATCACTCCCCTGAAAATAACAGGCGTGTTAAATTGGGGGCTTAAACTTGCTCCTCTTCTGACCTGACTTAAGCAGTGCTGCTGCTCGTACTCACCACCGGATGTGTGGAGATGACTGGCCGGGTCCTCCGACTCGTCCTTCACCTCCTACTCGATGGGCATTTGAGGCATGCCAGTATAAAGCTGTCAGGGGGCCGTGGTTAATTGCTTCTCCTCCCGTAGCTCATGTCGAATTCGGCTTTGTATTTAACCACGTTGGCCCAGTAGTTCTTTGTGAAGAGGGGGTCTGTGAAGCAGAGACAGCTGTGCTCTGCAAAATATTCCACAGCAGGATCCCAGGGTACCACCATCCAAAGAAAGGCGCAACACCAGGAAACAGACTCCAAAGGCAAAGTTAGAAAGTAAAATGATGATTTATTCGAGCATCAATTGTCCAAATGACGCGTTTCGGCCGCCAGACATGCGGCCTTGATCACATAGCGCTCTACTGGTGAAAGGGTGATATTTATACATATGTGTTAGTGGCAGTGTTTCTACTATGTTCATGGTGGTGACTGAGGGGTTTTACAGCGTATGACTGTGGGCAAAATGCAGTAAAGCACATGTATGACATCATGTTTTACTCCAGTGAGTACCGCAAGTGTAAGCAGACTATAAATAAGCTGCCTGTCTGCTGAAGCCAGTGATAGCCCCAGTCCTCCCGCATATGTATCCTGGAAGCTGAAATCGGTGCCAATGGCGTCCCCAATTTCAATCATCTGAGCGTGTAAGTACACAAAGCTGCGGAAAGAATGCCAAATTGTGAGCATGTTGAGAAACAAATATCGTGTGCTAGTGCATCTTACACACGCGATAAAATCCCCACACTTAGCGAGTCAGTAAATTACTGCTCTCGGCGCGTTTCTAAAGATAAATCAAAAACCCCTGTGGAACAACTAACACGTCTAGACGCGGTGCACATTAAGACGGGAAGCATTTCTCTGTTAAGAAAACATGCTGAAGTTTCCCAACAGCTCATAGTGCGAAGTTGAGTCATGCCCAAACAATGTATGTGTCAGTGGTATTGTGTTCACGGTGCGCCACAAACAGCACTAAAAGCTAGCGCTGCGTGTAAAACCTAGGCTAAAGTGGAAATTTCCAAGTCAAGCTTAGGTGCAAATACAGATACAAATGAAATAACTGCATAAATGCAATGAATCTCGAAACTGCCACTAAATATAACAAGAAGTTAAAAGTGTGAGTGAGGATGAAATGTGCACATGGGCGTGTATATACATGTTGAGGAAAGCGTGAGTGCAAAATTAAGTAAAATTACTAAAGTGTAGTGTTTGTGCCTCCTCAAGAGCATTTAAGTGACATAAAAATGCAAAGAATGTACTAAGGAAAAGATGTGTGCGCAAGCGAAAGAAAAATTCCAAAGACTGTCCGTGCTTGAACAAAATATGACTAAAACAGCAGTGGGTGTATAACACAGCGTATTGAGAAAAAGTAACAATCTAATTCATATTTATACGCAGTCATGCTATATGTACGTTAGTTGCCGTTCAACATAGGATACAAGCCTGCAGTGCCTATGTTTGAAAAACAAATTTTAGACAAATAAAATGCTACCTGTCTGTCACATTCTAAACTGCATACACATTTGCAAAACAGCTGGTGCACAAATTGCACATACTGGACTTTGTGCATCTTGGTCCTTTGCACAAACACTAAGGGGTAGATTTACAAGCCCCTTGCGTAACTATTGCGTCGCCGTTGCGTCACTTTTGTCACTTTTGTGACGCAGCACCGGCGTAAATGTTGCGGCCCATTTACAACGTGACACATCTAGAAAGATGCGTCACGTTGTAAAGCCCTGCGTCACATTATACCCGCGTCAGGTATAATGTATGCAGGGTGGGCGTTCCACGTAAAAAGCCATGTAGAACTGACGCAGTGAAATCTACAAGATTTCACTGCGTCACTCTACGCCTTCACTGCGTCAAAATCCCTACGCCTGCTCAGACCAGGTGGAAGGAATGACGCAGGACTTTTTAAATGGGACTCACCCATCTATTGTGGCGTATTGCTGGAGTTGCGTCACTTTCATGAGCAACTCCAGCAATGTGTCACTTTTGTGCCAACTGATGCATCAGAATTTCTGACACATCTGTGGATCCTTGCGCCATGGAGCACTGTATTGTAAATACAGCGCATCCATAGTGGCGCAAGGACATTCGGTGCTGACGCAAGGAAACTGACGAATCTATGCAGATGCGTCACTTCCTTGTAAATCTGCCCCTAAGCTCGTATTTTTCTTTTTTATATGTTCACTTTAATATATATATATATATATATATATATATATTCACTGAAAAAACCTTAGGTTTTAGGGACAGTTATAGTTAGTTGGACATTGCACTCGTACAAAACCCGTGAAATTCCCCGTTATAGTTAGTTCAGCTAACTATAACTCGCGCCCTGCAATGCACTGCTGATGACGTCACATATTACATCACTCATGACATGGTCAGTGACATCACTGATGACATCACTGATGACATCTCAAATGACATCACTGATGACATCATCCAGTGACTGTGTGTTTCTGTAAAGTTTAAATATTTTTAATATATATAGGAAAAGGCGTATTGAAGAATGAGTGGGTGTATAAGTGTCTGTATGGATGATTTATTAGGTGCGTGACTGACTCTATAAGTGAGTGATTAAACGTATCTTACTGAATGCATGGGTTAGTGACTAAACTGGGTTAATGTCTGTATCCGTCTGTCTGTTGCTGTGTAAGTGGCTGCATGGGTTTGTGAATAGCTACATGAGTGTCTATAAGAGTTATTGATTGGTTGTCTGAGTATCTGTATGGGTGCCTGAGTGTTTGTGTGGATGGGGTGTGTGCGACTCTGTGCATAGATGTGTGAGTGGGTGACTCACTGGGTTGATGGTTTCAAGAGTGCATCTGTGATAGACTGTATGGGTGGGTAAGTGTGTGTAAGAGTGTGTTAGTGAGTGAATGTATGTCCCAGTGGTACATGTGTGAGTAACTACATATGTGAAAGGCAGTATATATGTGTGTTGGAGTATATAAATAGCTATAAGCGAGAGTGAGTGATTGTGATACTGGCTGTATGGATGAGTGTGTGCTTGTATCAGTGATTGTATAAGAGCGTAACAATGTGCTAGTATTTGTATGATTAAGTGAGCTGGTGTGTGTATAACTGTATAGGTGAGTAAATGGCAGTGTGTTTAATTATTTGCATGACTGACTAGGTGTGTGAGTACCTCTATGGATGAGTGGCGGTGTTTGAGTGTCTATATAGGAGTAAGAGTGCATATGATTGTCCTGTACTGAGTGACCATAAGTATGAGTGACTGTACGGGTGAGTGAGTGGATGTGTGTGTGTAGACCTAAGAATCAGTGAGTGGGTATGTAGTTATTGGTGTTGGAGTGTCTATGGTTTTGCGAATGGCAGTCGGTAATTTAGAGTGGGTGTATCAAAGGTTATATTAGGGTGTGAGGAGGTGCATCAGATTATCACGTGGATGATGTCATCAGTGATGTCATCAGTGATGTCATTTGAGATGTCATCAGTGATGTCATCAGTGATGTCACTGACCATGTCATGAGTGATGTAATATGTGACGTCATCAGCAGTGCATTGCGGGGCGCGAGTTATGGTTAGCTGAACTAACTATAACGGGGAATTTCACGGGTTTTATACGAGTGCAATGTCCAACTAACTATAACTGTCCCTAAAACCTATGGTTTTTTCAGTGAATTTCAAAGGTTTTTTAAATGCTAATTTCTAACTATAACGTGCCTGAAACCTATGGTTTTTTCAGTGAATTTCAAAGGTTTTTTAAATGCTAATTCCTAACTATAACATGCTCTAAAACCTATGGTTTTTTCAGTGAATTTCAAAGGTTTTGTAAATGACAATTTTTAAATGTATTAATTGTTATATTAATTTTTTTCATACTGATTTATTACATTTTTAGAACTATTTATTTTTACATATTTTATTTATTAAATTACATTGTAATTACATTATACATTACATTACAAAATATACTTTCTCAGAATGAATTACTTTAGTTTAAATACTTTGCAAATAGGCAATAGAGTTTTAAGTACAGTAGTTACAGTTGTTGCAATGGGCAACACATTTTCAAACACAATGCAACATTCAGCTCAATGTGAATTTCTAGTTAAATGCAATTAGTTACTTTATGGATTACTTTTCTAACCACAGGACTGGATCCTAGATTCAGTCCTGGGACATCTCCTGTAAACAGTTGAGTAAAAGCGTTTTGGTTACAGTAGTGATTTTTAAGGAATATTATTGTATTTTAAAAGTTGACACTTAGAAACTTTTTCTCATAGAATCACCAATGTTATCCTATGGAAGGAAATTCACTTAGCAGGTAAGTAGCTGTTATCGTTACTTTTTCTTACTCAGTGTTGGATCCTGGATCCAGCACTGGTGCATCTCCTGTAAACAGTTGAAAGAATGCGTTTAAGTCATACAGGCGATTTTTAAGGAATATTTGTAGTTTGTGAAAATCGACACTTTGAAACTTTTCTGCTGAAAACCAGACAATGGATTCCTATGGAAGGAAATATAAGTTACTGGTAAGTACGGTTAGAATTACTTTTCAGGATCAGTGCTGGGCTGAAAGATGCAGCACTGGGTCTCTCCTGATAACAGGTGAGTAAATCGGAATTCGTAGTTCGGTTGATTTTAGAGGAATATTTATATAGTTCCAAAACTCCACACTTAGAAACTTTCAGCAAAAGTAGGCAATGATATCCTATGGAAGGAAATTCAAGTTGCTGGTAAGTACGGTTAAAATTACTTTTGAGGATCAGTACTGGGCTGAAAGATGCAGCACTGAGGTCTCTCCTGATAACAGGTGAGTAAATCGGAATCCGTATTTCGGCTGATTTTAGAGGAATATTATAAAGTTCCAAAACTGCACACTTTGAAGAATTTCCAAGTGAAACCAGTCAATGTTAGCCTATGGAAGGAAATTCAAGTTACTGGTAAGTACGGTTAGAATTACTTTTCAGGATCAGTACTGGGCTGAAAGATGCAGCACTGAGGTCTCTCCTGATAACAGGTGAGTAAATCGGAATTCGTATTTCGGCTGATTTTAGAGGAATATTTGTATGTTTCAAAAATCGACACTTAGAAACTTTTTCAGCAAAAGCAGGCAATGATATCCTATGGAAGGAAATTCAAGTTACTGGTAAGTACGGTTAAAATTACTTTTCAGGATCAGTACTGGGCTGAAAGATGCAGCACTGAGGTCTCTCCTGATAACAGGTGAGTAAATCGGAATTCGTATTTCGGCTGATTTTAGAGGAATATTATAAAGTTCCAAAACTCCACACTTAGAAGAATTTCCAAGTGAAACCAGTCAATGTTAGCCTATGGAAGGAAATTCAAGTTACTGGTAAGTACGGTTAAAATTACTTTTCAGGATCAGTACTGGGCTCAAAGATGCAGCACTGAGGTCTCTCCTGATAACAGGTGAGTAAATCGGAATTCGTAGTTCGGCTGATTTTAGAGGAATATTTGCACAATGGTGAAGGAAGGGGGTGGGGTCTGAGGTGACATGTCTGCAAACACGCAGTGTGGCGCATTTTAAGTTGGAGAATTAATTCCTCCTCAATCCCGAGGGTCCTAGGGGCCAACTGGCCCACCAGATACCTCCAGTATCGCCAGAGAGCTGCGTTGCAGAGAGGTGTTCAGAGGCCACGCCCCTTTTACAACACTCTGCAACGCAGCTCCGTGGCGCTTACTGGAGGTACCTGGTGGGCTAGTTGGCCCCCAGGGACCCTCAGGATTGAAGGGGATTTAATTCCCCATCTTAAAACGTGCCATGGGGCCTGTTTGCACACATGTCACCTGAAGCCCCGCCCCTCCCTTCACCACTATGCAAACGCGCCTGTGGCGCGTTTTAAGTTGGGGGATTAAGTCCCCTTGAATCCTGAGGGTCCCTGGGGTCCAACTATCCCACCAGGTACCTCCAGTAGGCGCCACAGAGCTGCGTTGCAGAGAGGTGTAAAGGGGGCGTGGCCTCTGTACACCTCTCTGCAATGCAGCCCCTGGCGCATACTGGAGGTTCCTGGTGGGCTAGTTGGCCCCAGGGACCCCAGTATTCAAGGGGAATTGTTCCCTCTGCAAACGCGCCAGGGGCGCGTTTGCAGAGTGGTAAAAGAAGGAGTCGGGCCTGCGGCACAACTGTTTTTTTGATTTTTTTTTCTTGAAGGGGGCTGTGTGGCCCCCTTCCTTTCTCTCTTGGGCCCTGGGGACCCCATCCCCCAGGGCCTTACCCTTTTTTCATTTTTAAAAAAAAAAACAGGAAGGGGGCCGCGTGGCCCCCTCCCATGGCCGATTCCGGCCCCGGGACCCCATCCCCGGGGCATGGCCACTTTTTATTATTTTTTAAGGAGGGGGCTGCGTGGCCCCCTCCTCAGGCCTCCTTTTGCCCCGGGGACCCCATCCCCGGGGCAGGCATTTATTTTTCTGGTTTTTTTCTTTCTTTTTTTGGGAGGAGGGGGGCCGCATGGCCCCCTCCCGGGCCACTACTTGCCCCGGGGACCCCATCCCCCGGGGCTGGCCCTCTCCGTTGGGGACCGTGGGGGGTCCCCAATCCCCCACCGCTCCGGCATTGCTTTTCCACATGGGGAGCTGCTGACATGCAGCTCCCCATGTGGAAAGCAGTCTGCTTTGCTTCATTGAAGCGAGAGCAGGTTTCCCTGCTCTCGCTTCAATGAAGCAAGCAGTTTGTAATGGCAGGACGGGAGCCGCGAGGCTCCCGTCCTGCCATTGCAAACTACAGTGTCCCGGGGTAGGCACCCCGGGACACTGCAGGAGCCGGCCCTGGGGGTGGCGGTCCCCAGGGCCATCAATGGCTCCAGGAGGGGGCCGCGCGGCCCACCTCCCATAGTCCTTAAAGCCCGGGAGGTGGTGATCCCGGGGCTCGGGGTCCGTTACGGACCCCGCATTTACATTATTAGTGCCCCGGGAGGTGGCGGTCTCGGGCGTGTGGAGGGGCTCGAGCCCCCACACAGGAACTGTTATTTTTTTAAAAAAGAAGCCCCGGGAGGTGGTGGTCCCGGGGCTGCGGGAGGGCCGAGTGCCCTCCCGCAACATTTTTATTAGAAAGCCCGGGGGTGGCGGTCCCTGGGCTTGGGGCCTTAGAGGCCCCCATTAACTATGAACCCACCCTCCGCATGCCCCCGGGACTTGGGCCACCCGGGGCAAATAACATCGGCGCGGGAGACCGCGCTTCGATTTTTTTTTTACGGCGGGATTCGCGCACCCTAAGCGCATCCCGCCGATTTTTTAAAAAAAATGCTTTTTCTGCCCAGGGGTCCTTGTGGGACCCCTGAGCAGACCTAGGGGTCAGGGTATTTCTACCCTGCCCCCTTTGTGCGTTTTGTGCACTTGTTTCTTCTGGGTTTTTCTAATCGGCAGGATCCGCGCACCCTGAGCGCATCCTGCCGATTTAAAAAAAAATGCTTTTTCTGCCCAGGGGTCCTTGTGGGACCCCCTGAGCAGACCTAGGGGGTCAGAGTGTTTCTACCCTGCCCCCTTTTGCGCTTTGCGCACTTGTTTCTGTCCCTCGGTTCTACCGAGGGACAAAATGGCTGCCAACACTTCCTGATTTGGAGTGTTGACAGCCACTTGACAGCCAATTAGCATGCAGCTCGTGGTCGGGAGGGTACGCGGACCCTACTCGGCCATAGATATATATGTGACTTAACTTTTGATTTTCTCAGGAACTACTGAACGGATTTACACCATTTAACAAAAGGGTTCTTTCTGAACCAAGAACTACCTTTTGCCAAATTTGGTGTAATTCCGTTCAGCAGTTCAGGCTGTAGCCGTGTCTAAAGTTTCCTATGGGAAAATGAATGGGAAAACACGTTTTGGGACCCCCTTTTTCTCGGCCCTCGCTTGACGAATCACCCTGAGACTTTCAGGGTAGGAGCGGACCGGAGCGGGCCATAAAGTTTGAAAATTTCGCGAAGATTCGTCAACCGACGCAAGAGTTATTTCAAATAGAATGTCGCGGATTTCCTATGGAAAATAGGTCCTAACTATAACTATCTACTGGCGACCGCCAGTAGATAATATATATATATATATATATGGAACTACAACTCGTGACCCCGCCATGCACAGTGGTGTGATCAATGATGTAATTTCAGATCTCATCGATGATGTTATAAATGATGTGATAGAACATGTCATGAGTTATGTAATATGTGAGGTCATAAGCAGTGCATGGCGATGGCAGGAGTTATAGTTGCTTGAGTTAACTATAACTGGTGAATTTCAGTGAGTTTTGGAATTTAAAACAGAAAGTCTTAACTGACATTTTCACCGAACTCTGCCACTTTGCCACTTTAAAGTTTTTTTTCCAGTGAATTTCTAGGTTTTTTTTAACATAAAGTGATAGTTTATTACCATACCGAAGTAGGCCTACCCTGCGCCACGCATGGAACCCCCTTGGGTGACTAACCTCCCCACTGCTAGCCAACGCACCACAGTCGCACAGCAACCCACAGACACCCACCTAACGTTTGGGGTTTTTTTTTGTCTCAGAGTAAAATCGTGATCATTTTGGTGTAATTTTGCAGTACAGTGCAAATTTCCACACTGAGTACTTGGAGTCTGCAGCAATGCCATTTTTTTCACTTTGATCCACTCACAAGAGACCAGGGGGGCCAGGGTATCCCTACTCTGACTCTCATGTGTTTTTCAGTTTTTATTTTCAGGACACCGGGATCGAGTTCAAAAGACCTAAAATGACAGCTGCAAACATTTCTCTTCATGTTGTGTTGTGGCCAGACAATCACAGCCCTCAGTTCCGAGGGACCGCTCTCACTGCAGACCATGCCCTGAGGCCAACCCTGAACTGCACACAGCCAAAGTTAAAGAATACTTAGCTAACTAGACTTGCACTACTGCCATGTACTGCTTATGACTACACATATTACATCATTCATGACATGTTAAATTACATAATTCATGGCATCCCTGATGTGAGGATTATGCTCTTCTTTCTTCATTTATTAATATAGCAGCCATGTTAGAACATTGTAACAGACTTCATTTCCCATAAACCCAGGGAAACTGAAGATAAAAGAAGGTAATGGCCAATGAAACACCAGACAATAACATTATCCATTCTTCTCGTTCTTCCCTGTTCCTCTTTCTTCGCTGCTCGCAGCTGCGTGAAAGCTAAGTATTGAGACTCCACTTCCCTTTGCTTATTTTGTGCTAATTTTGGTGCCTTTGGGTCAGACGATTCAGCAGCACTACTGCCTTATTGTTTGTAGCAGCCACGGGAACGCCTCAGCACTCCTTTCGTGGCCGCTTTTCCTTTGACTTTGACTGTACGGGGCGGGGCATGAGGCGCTGCTCTAACTACCAGAGGGGGTGCGCCCCTCGCGCCTCGCACTCAGAGACGCTTTTTCTCTCTGCCTCGCGGATCAGAAAGCGAGTCAGATTTCCCCTGCTTGCTGAGTGCCTCAGTCCACAGTGCAGTGTGAGAGATTGTGTTGGCTCTATACCGCCTGGAGCATTTACACCCTGACGGGTCTGTACAGTGGTTTTCAATGAGTTTCATCACCCACTCAGTTACAGACACAGCTCAGGTGGAGTAAATATTGCCCAGTGTACATGAGGGCGAATTGGTGTCTGTTTAGGCCTGTGGTCTCATTTTCCTGGAAACTCTATCAGGGAATACTGTAGCCTATGGCTACCTATATATATTATCTGAGTCCCCCCACAGCTAAAACTGCCCTCTTAACACTTTGGTATACCACTGATATTTACCATATACTTACAATTGTGGGCATATTTACCTTCAGATCCCATGGAGGAATATGTGGACTGCTATACGGAAGAGGAGAAGGGCTCCTACTTCTATGTCACAGATGAGTTCTGTGACACGGTCGACTCCTCCATCTTTAAGGTGGTCTCAGCCGCGGTGGCCCCCTTGGAGAAGAAATTACTTGACATGGCACAGAAGTGCCTACAATCCCTCCCACCGAGGGAAGAACTCTCTGAGCCTTTGGCCCCCATACCTCCAGGGTTGCCCATCGCCCCACCCACCAAAAACCTGTGCAAGCGCTCACAGTATTCAGGGGCAGACCTAGATGTGTTTTCTTGATTAAAGAAAGCGTTCTTATGCCTTCACATCCCCACCTATGTGCATTCCAGATGTCTCTGTGGGTCCACGGTTAATGGGAGTGAGTCGCCTCCCTCTCCCTCCACCTCTGATGGATCCCACACTGGATCCGATGGCGACTCAGACCATGAACGGTCCTGGAGACCGGCAACTAAACCCTCAGAAGGGTCAGACCTGACTATGGAAGGACCCCGTGGATCGCAAGCCGGCATGTTGGATCCCGAGGAACTTATGCATACTCACTCCTCCGAGTGGTTGCCGGGGATAAGGTAGCCACGTACATGGCTGGTAGACCATGCAAGCCTCTCGATAAAGAGATAAGGAACCACCTTCGTGCGGAGTCCCCCGGCCTTCCCTAGATTGGAAGTTGGCCGTCACGACCGAGATTGTCACAAAAATGGCCACCTTCTTGGCCAAGTATATCAGGGACCCAAAGAACAGCATCGACTGCTACTGGCAGTCATGCCAGGATAAACTCATGGATGTAACAGGACCCCAGACAAAATATATCAGACATGGCAGAGGATGCCAAAGTGTCAGGGGCATTGATTTCCCCAGAAGTGCTTTCCAGCTGGGCCCAGCCTGTCATCATTTTCCTTGACAACGCCAACTGTATCCATCGCTACCGAGAGGCGCAGGTCACTGCTGATAAAGATAGACCCTAAACTTGGGGAGCTGGTGATGCCTGAGGCTGGACAGGTGGCGCATGGTGGATTCTTCAGCGAGCCATTCATCAAGGAGCTGGGAAAGATTGTGTCAACCTTTAACTCACTTGATAAGGCTCAGTCATCTATCAAGCGTATCTTTTACCCTCGTGTTTTCACAGGGGCCGGCCACGGAAGGGGGCACACGGCCGGCCGCGTCCAATCTCACGCCCCCAACAGGGACCAAGCTTCTCAAAGAGGTCAGCGGCAAGGTTCCTCTTGCATCGGGGGGCTTCTACCTAACTAGAGGACGCCCACGACACAGAGGCTCCCTCAACAGATCCAGAGGTGGAGGCCCTTCCACCAGCACACACAGTGAGTCTAACCCTCCTCCCCCACAGGTGACTGGGGGGGGGTCGACTGGCCCATTTCGTACACGATTGGCGTGTTCGCACATGCAACGCCTGGATGCTCCGAACAGTTCAAGGGTTCCACATAGAATTCTATGGGTCTCCTTTCCAACCAGTCCCCCCTCGCCCCTTCCACTTCTCTGAACAGGAGTCCGCCCTTATCCAGGTGGAGATTCAGGAGCTCCTCGCCAAAGGGGCCATTCGGCCATCCAGCGCTCATCCCTCTGGGTTCCTAAGCAGTCTGTTTCTCGTGGAAAAACAGGATGGGGGGGTTAACGCCCGGTGATCAATCCCTGAGAATTCAATGAGTGGCTGATATTCTGCCACTTCAAGATGGAGGGCATCCACCTTCTGCGGGATCTCCTAAGACCCAATGATTGGATGGTCAGGCTGTATCTCAAGGATGCTTACCTTATGGTCACTATCTTTTCACCGCACCGGCAGTTCCTCCAATTCCAATGGCAAGGCCAGACTTTCGAGTTCACCTCTCTACCTTTCGGCCTCTCCTTGGCCCCCTGTTGTTTCACCAAGGTCCTCAAGCCGGTGGTCAAGCATATGAGGGCGTCCACAATACACATGATAGTGTACCTGGACGATATGCTCCTCATGGATCAATATTCTCACACGTTGTCCACTCATCTGGAACTGGTGGTGAATATCCTCCAATCCATGGGGTTCATTATCAGTCGCACGAAGTCCACCCTCTCCTCTCCCCTTCCCGGACTCTTACCTTCTTGGGTTTTGTGATAAACTCATGGAGACTTCACTGACTCTTCCCTCCCGGAAGATGGTCAAAATATGACACAAGGTACGCAAGACTCTATCCATGTCAAGGACCTCCCTCTGTGAAATCGCCAGAGTGGTAGGCCTCCTGTCATCCTCCATTCATGCGATCTTCCCAGGTTCCTTACACTTTTGGGTCCTCCAGTGGCTGAAAGCTTCACATCTACGTCGCAGCCTTACATATTCCCAGTATGTCCCTCTCTCGGAGGAGGCCAAGGAGGAACTTCAATGGTGTCTCACCTACTTGGCGGCACGGAACGGGCATGCCATTTTCTGCTCCCAACCAGATATCGTGACCAAATCCAACGCCAGTGGTACGGGTTGGGGCGCATGCTGTGGGGAGTTCACCACAGGCGGCAGATGGCCCCCTCAGAACAATCCCTATATATCAACTACTTAGAATTGATGGTGGGTTCCTTCACTGTTAAATGTTGGACCAAGGACTGGGCACAATGTTACGTGCTTCTGAAGATGGAAAATCTAGCAGAGGTCTGCTACATCAGTCATCTAGGGAGTACCTGATCCAGGGCCTTTTGATCTGGCCATGAACTTTTGGAAGTATTATCTCAAACACCAGGTTTTGGTGATGGCGGAACACCTCCCAGGGACTGCAAACCAGGTTGCAGTTTCACAATCGCGACACAAGCCTGTGGAAACTTCTCACGACCATATTTCGAGCCCTCCCTGCCCAGTGGGGCCTTTCATGATAGACCTCTTTGCGTCCCAGCTCAATCACCAACTTCCCTGGTACTTCAATTGGTGACCGGATCCTGGCGCGGTGGCGACTGATGCCGTCCTTCAGGATTGGTCAAGAGAGAAGGGATATGCCTTTCCTCTGTTTGCCATGCTGATGAGATTGGCAGCACAAGTGCACAGGTAGGTGGCAGATCTGGTGGTAGTGACCCTGATGTGGAAGTCGCAAGTATGGTTTCCAGTTCTGATGGAACTTTCTTAGAATTTTCCAATACGTCTATCCCTAGATCCCTCTCTCCTCAGCGATCCCTCAGGTAATCCCCATCTTCTGGTGATGAACGGAACACTCCAGCTTATGGCGTGGAGGATTAGAGGTCTCAATGGCAAATCCCGGGCCTTTCAAGAAGCACAGCGGAACTCCTGTCCGAGGCATGGGCGGATGGTACGGTTAAACGTTACCAATTGGCTTGGCCTCGATAGTTAGGTTGGTGACAGCAACAGAGCCTGGATCCCCTGGTGACAGATGTTGCCAATATCTTGAATTTCTTTGCCTCGTTGGCTTTGGATGGAATGGCATTCAGATATATGTGGTAACAATCAAAAATGAAGAGCGAGGAAGGTAGAAGCCAGTTCACTTCCCCTGGGTATAATGCAAGTATCAAAGGGAACTAGCTATTGAATAGGAGCTCCTGATATGTGTATGTAATGCAACTCATATGTGTTTTTGAAGACCCTCACTCACCAACCTAGTTGGTGACTTCTTCATCATCGGGTCCCACCCAAGGTACCGAGTGTACCTTGGGTGTGCTTCGACGCCTGGATACAGCGGAGCTGGTTCTGTGCAGTGAGTGTGCAGTGAAAGTGAAATGGGTGTGATTTAAAAAGCTGTCCGTAGGGTCCCGTTAAGTAACAAAAAGACTATTTTAATGTGTGGGCCCTCGGCAGTGATTAAAGGAGAGGTGGATATCTCTGGAGATAATTAGGCTCCGATATCCTATGTGGTCAACATGTTTCAGCCAGTCTCTCAATGCTGGGCTGGCTTTCTTCAGGACCTTATGTGTGTGAGATTAAAATGGTGGTCTAAAACTAAATGTGTAAGAGACCATCTATGTGGCGCACTCGCTAAGGTGCGTTATGTGATAGAGGATAGTTTCCTCTCGCGACGCATACCTGTAGTGGGGGTAAAAAGGTGACAGACAAACATACACATTGATACATTAAGATGATATCGTTTAGACACATCCATTAGTGTGAATCAGGAGCGTGGTGTCCGTGTTCTAATCGGATAAAATACGTGGTGAGGACGGACCGTGGCGTTGTTGTGCATTGTAATTAAATCAAAACAATGTATACACCTCTTATATATGCGTTATCATGTGAAAATCAATATACGATAATGCATGGTGGTAAATAAAAAGATAAAAGGATAAAAACAAATTATGCTCACTCAGAAATTGTCTGAGAAATGCCCCATGAGTTCCGTGGGGGCCCGACCTATTGTCACACTCTGTGTGTTTGGAAAACGAAAAAGAAAAGAAGAGTAAAGAGTAAAGGCACATACGTAGTAAATCACTGTATGGCTAGGGGACTCCTTGTCCCTCGAAGGCTGAAACCCACCGGAAGAACGCCCCACTCACTTCTTCAAGATCAGAGGCCCGTCTCCGTACCTAGTCTGGCCGCATCGGAACTCCGACGGTAAATGACTGGTGCGAGGCGGGAGTTTAAATACCCTGTCAGCTTCTGCCGGTGAAAACAGGTTTCTCTAACGAACTCCAGGTGCGAGTGGTCTGTTTCCATGCCTTGCACCTGTGCGAGTAAACAGAGAAGAAAGCAAGCGCACGTGTTTTTTGCTTACGCTGCGTGTGAATAAAGTTAAATTGAATCGTGTGTAAATTCAATGGGGTATCGGGTAATTCCCTATGTAATGTTGCTTCACTTTATAATTAATTTAGAAAGGTTTTAGTTGGCTGTGTTATGCTAGAGAAAGCGCGCTAGTTAAGTGGAGTGTTTAATTATATCCCCATGGAGATAGAGAGGTAGGGAGACTAAGCTCCGTACTGGGTCTGCATACAGAGAAGCGTTTAACAAATGCGCACGTGTTGGTCCCTGCATCTGGGTATCATGCGTGTGTTCAGGAAATATTATTAGGCAATTCCCTCTCTTATGTTTTATGAATTTGAATGTTGGAGGGTTGGGAAGGCCGATTTTGTGTGAGACGCCTATTAGTTGAAGCCTCGTTGTTTTTTCTGCCTGGAAGTGAAAAAGGCAGGGGGACCGGTCTCCGTACTATACGTGTAGGGGCCACATTGACCGAATGTGCATATATTACCCTCTGTATTTGGCAGTAAGACGTGTATAGGGGAAGGGGTCATAATGGAGACACATGGGTGCTCTTGATGAATACATAGGTGTTCAGGGCTCTGAATATAGTGACCCTAGGCATGGGGGACTCATGCATTCACCGCAGTTATGATGGAAAAAAGTACAGGTAGTCAACAGTGAAGACTGTTCCATGGAATATTGTCATTCAATCCTGTTTTGTTAGTGGAAAGGCGGTATATCCAGCGTTGTTCCTTTTGTAAAAGGATTTTATCATTAGTGCTGCTATGGCATGCTATATGTTCTATAACGGTCCACCTGATGTCATTAGGTGTATGCCCTGTAGTGAGGAAATGGTCTGTAAGTTTACTCAAGTTCTTTTTGCAACGTATGGTGCTGCGGTGTTCCACGATGCGTGTCCTTACTTTACGGCTTGTCATGCCTACATAGCGTAATTTGCATGGGCATTCGATTAGATAAATTACATTTGTAGAGTTACAGTTTGTGTGCTTGGTTTGATGCCAAGTTTTGCCTGTCTCTAGGTTCAAGGTTTTGATTGCTTTTGTCAAATGACAGACGCTGCAATCACCACAGGGATAGTGACCTACTATCCCTGGGAGACCCCATGCATTCAGTATGGTATTAGTCATTGGGGTAAGTCTTTCCTTTGGTCTTGTGGAGACCAGGCGGTCCCTGAGGCTTCCTGCTTTTTTATAAGCAAAGAGTGGGGGGTCCCATGTGAGGGTGCCGGTATTGAGTATGCGCTAGTTTCTCTTTATTATTTTAGCCACCTGGTTGGAGGCCGCATTGTACGTCGTAACACAGGTAAGGGGGTTGGTATATTTTCCCGTATATTATCTTCCAAAAGTGTTTCCCTTGGTTGATTACGTGCCCGTTTGTTGGTTGTCCGAATGATTTTGTCTGGGTAGCCACGTTCCCCTAGTTTCTTTGCCAACGCGGATGATTGTGTTTTGTAATCCTGTATATGGCTACAATTGCGACGTATGCGCAAAAATTGGCCATAGGGAAGGTTTTCCCGGAGGGGCCTGGGATGGAAACTTCCAAATTGGAGCAAGGAGTTTCTTGAAGTCGGTTTGTAGTAGGTCGTTGTCTGTAGTTTACCCGCTATGGACATGATATTGAGATGCAGAAAAGCGATATTGGAGTTGCTGGCACTGCTGGTGAATCGTAGGAAAGGGTCCCGTTCATTCAGCCATGTGAGAAAAGTGGTCAATAAATCATTGGATCCTGTCCATATCAGGAGAATATCGTCTATGTATCGGCGCCAGAATTGGATGTTTTGACTGTATGGGTTATTAGTTGGTAGAATGTGTTCTTTCTCAAAGTGGTAGACATAAAGTCCAGCCACACTGGGAGCAAAAACGCTGCCCATAGACGTTCCGTTCGTCTGTAAGTAGAAATCGCCCTCAAATTCAAAATAATTCTGTTTGAGTGCTAGAGTTGCGCATTGTAAAATGAATTCTCTTGGCGTGGTGTGCTCCCAAGTGGATTCTTGTAGCATGGTTCTGAGGACCCTAATGGTATCGTCCTGTGGGAGACTGGTATATAAGCTTTCAATGTCCAGTCCCACTAGAAGTTGGGACATGGGATCAAAATCGATGTCCTGGATCAGATTTAGAAGATGTTTCGTGTCCTTGATGTATGTGGACGACTTCTGCACCATAGGATTTAGGAAAAAATCACAGAAACGTGATAGTAGTTCCAATAAGGAATTGATTCCTGACACTATTGGGCGTCCAGGTGGAGGTCTAGTGTCCTTATGGATTTTTGGAACCGTATAGAAATATGGTATTTTTGGCTTTTTGGTACAGAGGAAGTCTGCTTCCTGTTTAGAGATCTTGTTAAGTGCCTCTGCTGTCTCTACCAGAGAGATGATGGTGTTCTGCAGTGAGGTCGTGGGATCTTCCTGGCGTCGTCTATAGTTTCTGGCATCACTCAGTAGTCTTCTACATTCAGTAGTGTAATCCGTTTTGTTCTGGATAACTATGCCTCCCCCCTTGTCCGCTGGTTTAATGACAATGAGGGGGTTGTCTTGGAGACTACGTACAGCTTCCCTTTCTATTTTGGTGAAGTTGTTAAAAGGTTTCGGTTGATTCAATTCCTCAACTTGGTTAAAGACCGCCTGTTCAAAAGTGGCTACTTCAACTGGGATGCATACAGGCGGTGGTAGGAAGGTGGACTTAGGTCTAAGTCCTGTTTCATTGGTTAAGCGTGTTGTCTCTGTGGGTGGCTGCTTCTCAAAGAATGGTTTTAGTTTGCGGAAAAAATCCGCCAATTCCACATGAAGTTGAAATTTATCTAAACGGGTCGTAGGCACAAATGCTCCTATTCAATAGCTAGTTCCCTTTGATACTTGCATTCAGATATATGTAAAAAGTAAATCCGTATTTGTAAAGCGCGAACTACTCACCCTTACGGGTCTCAAGGCACTGGGGGCCATCGTGGAAATTAAGTGAGCTATTGCCCAGAGTCACATGGTGCTGAGCTGAGCTGCCACCGGAGCCGGGGATCGAACCGTGAGCCCTGTGCTCCGAAGTCAGCTGCCCTGGCCGCTGCACCACACCTCACCATATCGGTAAATGTGTTTTGATCGACGATTTGTGCTGGACATGCTATGGTGGGGGGCCTCCCAGTCAGAGAACATCCCCTGGTTAAAAAACTGCTCAGGGGCATTCGTTTGTCTCTTGCACTGGAACCAAGATACTCAGTCCTTTGGGATGTCAATAAGGTTCTAAACCTTTTTATCTCATTGCCTAATATTAAATATCTATCCCATAAAAAATTGTTGGCCAAGTTGGCCACCCTTTTATGTCTGATCTCATGCAGAAGAGTATCGGATGTCAGGGCCCTAGATATTGTGGGGAGAACTTTTACACTGGACGGGTAGTCCTTCCTTTCCAGATGATCCAGGCAGTGATCTGAGGGGTTCCTGCAGATCTCCCATATTTATTCACCATTCTTGGCTGGCAAGGGGGGGGGCACCCCAACCAATAGGGGTAAAGCTGCCAGCCGTCTTCTATGACCACTTACAGTGAAGTGTGGCATATTTCTAACCCAGAATGCACTGTCCTCCAAAAATCATAATGGAGAAATTCTCTCCTTGCAGTGTGTGTCTGGCTGTCCCAACCCACAGGTGTGGCCAATAATTCACTGAGCTCCCCTTCCAGATCCTCTCCTAATTTAATTAGGGGGGCTCCCATCTGGCTGGGACTCAAGGAAGTGTGGGCTGACCTGGGTCCTTTGACATCTGTTCTCCTGCCTTTGAAGTCCAGTTTATCTCCTCAGCCGCCTTCCTCTCCCTGGTTTCTCCAGGAAGCACATCTCCTCCCACCGAATGGCTGTATTGTTTCAGCCCCAGGCCGTGGAAGAGCAGGAACGTCGTTTGTGTGAGGACGAGAAAGAAACAAAGACATTCAAAAGCAGAGCAACAGACTCCTGGCACCATTGGAAGCTACTGCAGTTGAAAAGGTAGGCGATGCATGCATTCAGAGGAAACTGAAAGCATGTGTTACCAATTCCAAAATCAGCACAGTCTCGCAAGATGATGTTACTAACTTGAGATGCGAGAGAGCAAGGCGACCATCTTGGGGCGAGGTAGTCCCCATAGAAAATAGCAGGGCAGCCATTTTAGAAGGACAGGCGGACCTGGAAAAACCATTGCGACACCATTTTGAGATCAGGCGATCTCATCTACAATGAAGAAGAGGCCATTTTGAAGGGTCAGGGAGGCCCAGAAATTCAGCAAGACACTATTTGAGGAACAGCCAATGACAGACACTGGAAGAAAGAGCCATGCAAAAAAAAAAATGAACGAACAAATAGAAGACAAGGTGCAACAGCAGGGTGAATCAGACACAAGTGCAAGGTGAACAACAGCAGGGAAAAAAATACGCAATGAAATGTCGACAGTCGCAGAAATGTCACCAAAAGTTGAGTAAAAGCCCAAACTGCATGGAGCCTCATATCTACACCCACCAGATCATTTACCCCTCAGCAAAGACAGTAACGGGATCCCGCTGGAAGGAATGGCTGGATGATTTTGAAGATTCCATGAAGGGGTCAAGAGAAACTGGCAACTTCAAGACTGAGGAGGCCCTCTGTCTTTGAATCATTGAAGGGCACTGATGACTGCTAAAGAAAAGCTATTCACTAAATGACACAGAGGAAATGGCGGAAGTCAACAACCAGGCAAAGGTGCAAGCCAAAAGAATAGAAGAAGGACGAGAGGAGAAACGAGAACAGGCATTTCGGCTGTTAGCACAGACAATCAACAAATGCCATCAGGACCAGTGGAGAAGGACAAGATCACAAGAGCCACAAAGAGACAAGGGACACCTGCAGAAATACCAAGAGTACAAACAGGAGTGCTATAGATGTGGACATGCATATCCACATGCTGGGAGCTGCCCAGCTGTGGAACAAGAATGCAGAATATGGAGAATGGAGAATCATTACGAGAAGGTGTGTAAGGTGTCACCCCAAGACATCATGAGGAGAAGGAAAGACCAGAGATCCCGACACCACGTCAGAGCAGTGAGAGACAAGAGGGACTGATCCACAAGCTCGTCAAGGTTTCATGCAGCATCAAGAGCCACGTCCAGAACACGCAGATCATCAACCACAAGAGTCCCAGCTGAGATCCCTCTCACCCATCTCACAAAACAGTGACAAATATGTGTTCATGGTGGCAGACCATGAAACAAAAGAGAAGTATCCCCGATTCCACCTTCAAATAGCGGACCATAATGCTCAATTTGTCCTTGACAGTGAAGCGTCGCTTAACTACATCTGTGCGGCAAAATATGCCAAAATGAACCCTCACCCGAAACTGAGACATGCTGTACACATGGATGGACAAAGATCCCCTGCCATGTCTGGGACGATTCAGAACAAAGCTCACGTACCAAGACCCATCAGTCGAGACGGTCATCCACATGATCGATGGCCCCACCGCCGCTGACTGTCTCCTAAGTCTCCACATGACGGAGCGTCTGAAACCAGTGGTCATCCTATACAAGGTGGAAGACAAGCCCCTGATTGTGCACAAGCATCCAAAGCTATTCACGGGCCTTGGGAAGGTGGCAAACCTCCAAGTCAAGCTGCACAATTGATGAACAGATAAAACCAGTGGTGCAGCATCATTGAAAGATACCTTTCCACCTCCAGAAGGCAATGGAGGAGGAACTGCAGGAACTACTAAAGGCAGACATTATTGAAAGATCCAATGGGCAACGCCATAGTTGATGCCCTCTAGTTGATGTGCCGAAATGGAGCGCAGCAGGGAAAGTATATCTATGTGTAGACATGAGGCTGCCCAATACTGCCAATGAGCGAGAGAGACACCTAAGACCACACATCAGTGACATGATCACACTTTTAAATGGGTCAAGATATTCTCCAAACTTGGCCTAAACAAAGGATATCACCAACTAGAGCTGCATGAAGATTCTAGGTACATCATCACCTTCACAACACACCAAGGACTATTCAGGTATAAGCGCCTCAGTTTTGGCATCTCATCAGCTGCTGCGATCTTCCACAAATTGATTAGGAGGATCATTCGCCCCGTAGTAAATACCCTAAACTACAGTGACTGCATCCTAGTTTTTGGAGACATGCTAGAAGCTCACAACATGACCCTAGACAACATGTGCCAGACTCTTTTAAATGCCCAGCTAACACTCAATGCCAACAAGTGTGAGTTTCACAACCTCAACCTGCGGTTCTACAAACACGTCTCCTTGGGAGTAGGAATGTGATCAAACCCAGACACAATAAAAGTGCTGAAAGTGTCACCCAGCCCTAGGGACGTGAGTGACATTCGGGCATTCCTAGGGATAGCCAGCTACTGCTCACGGTTCATCAAGGTCTATGCCACAATCAGCTATGCACTCCGGAAACTGATGAAAAATAGCTGCCCGTTCAAGTGAACTGCCAACTGTGAGAGATCCCCCAAGGAAATTAAACTTAAGTTGGAAAGAACCACCAATCTGGCTTACTTCAATCCCAGGCTCCACACTGAAATCACAGTGGATGCCAGCCCAGTCGCACTGGGAGCCATTCTAGCCCAACATCACAAAGAAGAGGAAGGGCGTCAAATTGTAGCATACACAAGCTGAAGCCTAACCAAGACCGAAAGGGCTTGCGCTCAACCTGAAAGAGAGAGCTTGGTAGTGGTATGGGCATTCAAATACTTTCACATTGTTATATATGGCAAGCAATTCAACATGGTGACTAAACACTAAGCCCTGCTGACCATCTTTGGGAATCCACAAGTAAAACAAAATGCCCCAGATTGAACGCTGGAGCCTGCACCAGCAAGAGTGCACCTACACCATTATCCACCAGCCAGGAAAAGCAGAAAATCTGGCCCATTATATGTCAAGACATCCCATTGTTCCACCATCACCAGCTGAAGAATACCTACACTTTGTAACAGACTGGGCTCGATCACCAGCCATACCACTCGAGGCTATCATAGAGGCCACTGTCGAAGATGCTACACTCCAGGAGGTAATGAGGTACCTGGGCAACAGAGAGTGGAGACACGTGGACTAAAGCGCACCCCATCTGGAGTAGACTCAAAAGAATTGATCTTGTTCCGACATATCATGGATGAGCTGTCTATGTTACAATGTGAACTGAGAATAAGGGGCAAGCGCATTGTCATTCCTAAGAAGTTGGGGCAGGGAACAGTAAGTTTGGCACACAAACAGCATTGAGGCATAGTGGCAACCAAGCAAACCCTAAGAGAACATGTCTGGTTCCCTTCATTAGACCAAATGGTTGAGAGCATGTTAAGAGAGTGCCGCCATTGTCAAGTCAAAGATCAAAAGAAACAAACACCCTCACTGCAGATGTCTACAGTTCCATAGAATTCCTGTTGCCAAGTCACGTTGAATTCTTTGCCCCACTGTGGTCAGGAAAATACATCATCGTCATCATGGACGAATAACCCAGATTCCCGATAGCTCAGCAAGTGACGTCCATCCGAGCTGAGGTCATCATTCCTACCCTAGATGAAGTATTTGCTGCAATGGGGAATACCGGAGGTGGTCAAGACAGACAATGAGCCTCCCTTTAATTGAAAGGACTTTGCGAAATTCGCAACGCACCTAAACTTCAAACATTGTAAGATCACACCACTGTGGCCCAAGGTCAACGCGATGGTGAAGAGATTCATGGCCACCCTGAAGAGAAACGTTCAGCAACACGAGCAAGCCCAACTAGAAGTGCAGTCTGCCCTAAACAAAGTACTGAAACACCCCACACAGCATGACTGGAAAATGTCCAGCAACCATCATGCTAGGGAGAAAGAGCCACACAAAAATCCCCACCGGAGATATGGGGTCATGACACTGAATCGAGACTTGGAGGGAAAAGAACTATGAGAAAAGGACAAGCAACAAAAAGACAGAATGAGGGAATATGCTAGCAAGCACCGAAGGGCTAAGGAGTCAGATCTCAAACAAGGTGACTGGGTTTTCCTCAAGCAGGAGCAGAAAAAGAAAATGGTCCCCGGTACGCCAGCAAACCTCTGCAAATTGTGGCCCAGAAAGGAACCATGATCACAGCTGCAGTCGATGGCTGGAGAGTTACCTGCAACATATCCCATTTCAAGCAAGAAAGATGATGCTGGGTGAACCGGAAGCAAACAATACCTCAGAGGAATAAAGTGAAAAGGCCAGCCCGACCCAGGAAGTGGTCGGCGCTGAACAACCTCCTCCAAGACGGTCACAGAGAAGCCACCGGAAACCTGTGTGATTCATTGAAGAAATATAAGGCATCAGAATCTCAGACAACCTAGGGACATGGGGAATGGGATGGCCTGATCAAGTGGGGGGGGAGATGTACGATCGATATATAGACTCAGGGCATTGCACTAGGACCAGATGACCTGGTTGCTTTCCCCTCAAACTAATATACCTTATTAGTTTAGACTTGTTACACCCTTCTATAGAGCTGCTCGCAATTGTATGTTGCTATTGCTAATATTGGGCCTGATTCATAAACTGCATTTTGTAGTACATAAACTAGTACTACATTAATACTACTTACTTACTAAAAATGCAGTTCACAAACCTACTTGCAGACAGAGACAGTTTTATGATTTTTGTTGATTCATAAACTGCATTTTGTAGTGCATTTTGTAGTACATAAACTAGTACTACATTAATACTACTTACTTACTAAAAATGCAGTTCAAAAACCTACTTGCAGACAGAGACAGTTTTATGATTTTTGGTGCCCCGGGCATCCTCATGTGTGAGGCCCCTCTAATTTCCATACAAGATAACACATTCAGGGCTGTTTGCATCTGTAGCATAGTGCTTAATACTTGTATTCATTTGTTCCTATGCTTCTCCATTGCACATGTCATGCCTGCTAGTGTTTTCCTTTGAGTAGCACCATGGAGATGGAATCTTGGATGTTTGAGATGAGTCAGTTGCACCTGGCTCCTGCTGGTTGATGGATGGGACTTTTCATTCTCTGGATTAAACTTACTTCTTTACTACAATGGCTTCTTCAATGATTTGATTACTTAATTTTACACTGGCGACGAGTTGCTGAAAACAACCCTGCGTTTCCAGATGAAGCAAGATTAGTCCCAACATCACATTTAAACCAGGAAAAAGAACTTCTTCTTAAACCAAAAAAAAGGACTTCCTCTTCCTCTGCTTGGAGTTCTCTTTTTAGCCTATCTACTTCTCACGTGAGTGTTCACCAATTTACATTTGGGAAACTGAGCATCCGCCACATGCCTCACCTTTAGTTTAACTTGGAAGGGTTGGGAGGCTTCGATGTGGGCTCATAATAATTAATCTCTGTACTCTCTCTTTGCATTGACTCTTTTGCTGTTAAGGAGAGTCACAAAATTGAGATTAACCTATTTCATTGTTAGTTTGATCAGTGTTTGACCCTCACGTTAAACTGCCTTTTACACCGCTTGGTGCTTTGCTATGTGTTGCCAATTTTGTGCAATATTGGAGACGGACACTTTCGGAGATTAACCACTTCATTGGAATTTTTGGTCAGTGTTTACCCCACGTCAGACTGCCATTTACACCGCCTGCTCCGTGGCTAAGTACTGCCAACTTTGCGCAATATTCGAGACTGACATTTTCGAAGGGGATTCCCTGCGTTGTTCGGATGCATGATTTGAGAGCGTGTTTCCCCTTCTAAAACTTGGTTTCGGGGAACTCTGTGGGGAAATTCAGCTTTGGAAGTTCAAGAAAGTGCCTCCCTACCTCTCTCGTTTGGAAATCAACAACGGGATAACGTTCACTTTGTCTCGTGCTTCTTCCTCGCGGCCCCTCTTGGAACTTCGGCGTCCTCCTGCTCTTGGAACTCCGACATTTTCCTGCTCGTGAGACCTTGAGCTCCAACTTACGTCGTCACGTTACGCCGCACGCTACGTGCGTAACGTGGCGGCCATCTTGGAAGTGCTTTAATCTTACTGTATAGTGTTTGGGCTTTGAGTGCACTAGTTTACGCCAATAATTTTTCTGTTTTCAGGAAGTCGTTAACGCCGGAGTGACCTCTTCGGTTACTCCGGTCCTCCCTCGCTCACTTAGCGCTGCTGTCACCGCTGCGCTTATGCATTGATTGAACTGCCTTTGGTATTTACGCACTTTCTTTGGTAATTATTGATATCTATATTCGCGCAACAAAAAAAAAAAAAGGGAGAATGCATATTTTTTGTTTTTTTGTTTACTTGTGGAATGATTTAGTGGGGAAGATCTATGGCAATTAATCCTACTTTCTATCACATTTACAGTGTTTTATGACTAACCTTTACATCCTTATTTAGAGAAGTCCTACTACTATATTTATTTGCATCATGCAAAATGTTGCCACACCCCCATTCTTTTTATCTTCACCCGGTGATCCACCCATCAGGTGGCAAAAGTGGAAGAAGGTTTTCGAAAGGTATGCCAAAGTATGTGGCACTAACCTTAGTGCGGAAAGAAAGACTGCACTTCTTCTACATTGCCTTGGGTCAGAAGGACAGGAAGTTTTTGACCATCTTCCAGATGTTGAAGACTCTAGTTTAAGTGAATATGAAATATGTATTTCAAAGCTTGACAAACATTACTTACCTAAGGTAAGCACGATTCTTGAGAGATATCATTTTGGCCGCAGGAAACAAAATGATGGTGAAACAGTGGAGAATTATATCACAGCCTTGAGGAAATTAGGGTCATCCTGTAAATTTGGTGCTTTACTTGAAGAAAGAATTAGGGACCAGTTCATGCTAGGGTGTAATGTACAAAAAGTAAGAGATGATATTTGGCAAAAGGATGAACCTTCGTTAGAGGAGGTCATTACCATTGCCAAACAAATTGAGCATTCACAGAAGTGTGTGGAAATTATCACGAAACGTGAAAATATCAGTGAGGTTGTACACGAAGTAAAAACTTCTTCTAAAGGGAACTTTGTTAAAAAAGGTTTTGAATCTAATACTGAACCTAATGTCTCTCGCTCCTTTCAGAAACCTAGTTTTCAACCTAAATGTTTTCGATGTGGAAATCTCGGTCACTTGGCAAATGACAAGAGGTGTCCTGCGTTGAAAAGCACTTGCTCCAATTGTAAAAAGGTTGGTCACTTCACGGCCTCTTGCCGAATAAAGAAAACCAAAGCGAAAGTCAATTTGGTTTCTCAAAGTAGCTACGCGGAGGATGATTCTGATTCAGATTTTGACTGTGGGCAAATAGTTTCACAGATTACTAATAATAGTAAGAAAGGTCCTTTTGATGAGATATTGGTTGAATGTAAGGGGACTCGTGTACTCTTTGATTCTGGAGCAAAAATAACCATTGTTTCAAGACAGTTTTACTCCCAGTACCTAAAGGATAAAAGTAAGATTTTCAGAGCTGATATCAAGCCTTTGGCTTATGGTGGTGAACCTATAAAACTTATAGGGTATTTTCAGGGTTTGATAGAATATAAAGGGAGGTTCATTTCTGGTAAGGTTTATGTTTCCCACAAAGGCGATAGCAGATTGAGTTGGTTTCACCAGAAGGATCTGGGTGTTATGTTGGATCCTAATAGTAATCCTCCCATTTTGTTAAAAGAAAATTTTAATGTGAATAAAATTGACACCAATGATGGTGATGCTGTTTACACTGCCAATCTCAAGACCTCTTTTCCCAGGGTGTTTAGCAGTGAACTGGGCTGTCTTCGAGATTATGTACATAAAATCAAGTTAGTGTCAGGAGCTGTTCCAGTCTCAAGTAAGGTTCGTAGTGTTCATTTTCTGTGAGGGAAGAAATGAAAAACAGTTAGAAAAATTGAAGTCTGATGGCATAATTGAAGAGGTTGAAGGGACCCAATGGTTGGCGCCAGTTGTCGCAGCACGCAAATCTGATGGTAGTCTCCGTTTATGTATTGACTTGAGAGCCTTAAATAAACAAGTCATTGTTGATAGGTACCCGCTTCCTAAAATTTCAGATATGCTCATGTTGTTGAAGGATGCAAAAGTATTTTCAACAGTGGATCTCAAATCGGCCTATCATCAGATTAAATTAGATGATGACTCGAAAGATTACACCGCCTTCATTACTCCTTTCGGAACCTTCAGATTTCTCAGGTTGCCGTTTGGATTGGTGTCGGCGGCGTCAGTCTTCCAAAGAGTGTTAGAAAAGGTATTGCGAGGTCAACTTGGTGTTAAAATATATCAAGATGGGATCACTGACAAAATATCGAAGGTCAAAAAATCGACCTACAAAAATATCGGAGCAAGAATATCGATGTCCAGAATATCGATATCCTATCTACAACATGGTAAGTACAAAAATAGCGAAAAAAAAATATCAATGTCAAAAATATCGTTATTAAAAATATCGGGTTTTTTTTGTTTAAAAAAATATGTAAAATAAACTAGATAATACTTATAAATAAAATAAACATAGTTAAAAATATTTTATAATGTTTACAATTAATAAGTAATATATATAATTTAATAAAACATTAATTAAAGATATACATATAATATATATACTTACTTAGGGGCCCATTACGATACCCGGCGTAAATAAATCCGCCAGGCATGGAAGCGGCAAAAATCCACCCGCATACACCGTCTGAACACCGACCACGCCATTACGATTACACAAACCGAAAACCGCCATCGGCGGAAAAATCACACAAAATACCGCCCGCCATCGTCCGAGTCGGAGTCAAACCGCCCGCCACGGACGGAAACACGCCCGACAACACAAAACCGCCCGCCCTCACGGCCGACACACCGCACGTGAAATTACGATCGCACCGCCATGAGCGCGGGAAAACCACAAATATACCGCCCGCCAGCGCAAACAACGCCGATGCCAATCGACACGGCAGAAACCATGGCGCCCACGTCCCTGCACAGAAACCATCCGCTCACAAAACCAATAGCACACAACATGGCCAATAAGTCCACACAGCAAGGCACGCACAAATAGACAAGCACAGTACACATCCCGAAAACACCCCCGGACAAACAAAAACTACAAAGGCCAGAACCCCAGACACAACACACCTGAAAACAACAGACCATGAGGACACACCCACATAGGTGAGTACAAAAGCAGCACTCCCACAGACCACAACCCCTTGCTACATTGCAAACCAGAGAGGAGAGGAGAGGACACAGTGACACAGCGAGGACAACAGCACACCACAGAAACGCACACATCACCACCACCACCACCACCACCACCAAACACCGGCACCACAAACCCCCTGCACATTACACAACACACACCGCACCAGCACCACAAACACCATGGCACCACAAAGAATGCCCAAGTTCACGCCCATGGAGCTGACGGTCATGGTCGACGAGATCATCAAGGTGCACCCACAAATCTATGGGAACATGGTCCAACACACACCACTAGCCACCAGAAACAGAATGTGGAACCGGATCGTAGACCAGGTCAATGCAGTCGGGACCCTGCCCAGGAACAGAGTCGAAATTAACAAACGGTGGAATGACGTCAAGAGCCTGGTCAAGAAGAAGGAGGGCAAAAACAGAGAGCTGGCTGCCGTCACTGGCGGAGGGAATCCCGCGCTCTTCAAGACCTTCAAAGCGTGGGAGGAGAAGGTGCGAGTCATCATACATCCCGAGATCCTCGCCGGATTAGCAGGGGGAGTGGAGGCTGGTAAGTACAAACTAATGTATACCAGCACACCGCTATGTACTCACATGCACTACCACCATGCCACAGCTCCCAGGGACAAACACTCCCATGTCCAGCACACAATACACAACACATCACACACACATGCAACAGACACCACCACACACAGCCCAAACCGAACAACTGTAAGATGCGTGGGGACATGTGTACATTCAGCCAGCCACGTAACCACCAACAGGTCCCCAAATATGCCAGAAGCGCCACAACGAGCACCCACCACACCCATGTGTCCGCCACAGCTGCACAAACCGACAAGTAACAGGTAAGTGGCAGGAACACAAAGTGCAGTGGGTGGGAGGGTGGACAGCCAAGTACAACACACACCAGGCCCCTAGTCCCACAGCACAGCAAGGAGGAGCATCCCCCACACCCCACAGCCACGTGTCAGCCACCGCAGTGCACAACGACAGCCGAAAGGCAGACATCGCGGTCCACAGCAATCGGTGTCAGTGGGTGTCCAGCCACCCCCACGACCCACAACACCCCCCACCCCCACAGACCTGCAACATGGAGCACCCCCGCTAAGAGCAATGTGGCATCCAGTACAGTGCACGCACGAACAACCTGCAGGTGGGAAACTGGACAGGGCTGGATTACTGGAGGTATGAGGACCGGCACACGACCAACACATGGGACATGTCACGTAGCAGACGAACACGCAGCACCGCCCACCGTCACGAACAAGTGAACAATGTGCACACGGACATGAACAACAGACTCACACCCCACATGACCCATCACTGACATAGCAACACCCAAGGAGCCACGTCTGCATACACAAGCCACACTGAAAATAGTACCACACGGCAGCCACTGTGCAACTCATCACACACAACCGAAACACCATTGAAGTCCTGTCCATGTAGCCCCTACTGCCTGTCAACCACACACCCCACAACTACGCCTATGTAAGACAAACAACACTAGACGCAACAGAGCGGAACAACAGAAATGCACACGAACACCACTGAACCCATCAAACACACAGACACACCATGCACATACAACATACCATCCATCCCATCCGTCAGCCCCAGTCTCATGAAAGGCATGTCATCCGCACAGCTGCCACACATACAGCAGTCACGCTAAGATACATGCCCATGACCAACCATGTGCCAGAAGTCAATGAAGCGCACGACACACTGTGAGCAACAACACACAACATGGGCCACACCCCCCACGAGCACTGCAGTGATGCACATGGCACAGGGCAGCACGCACACCAAGGAGATGGGACAACTGCAATACGTTGGCTTTCACACACAACCATCACTCACTCATAACGATGCGTCCAATGCCATGTCCAGTAATCACAACAGACAGCAAATATGCAGGCCATGTCAAGCATGCACACACCTCAAACCATGCACTGTCATGCTGCCACAACACATGTCACGTTCGGCACCCATGGCTCACAGCATGTACCCCAAAAGCATCTTCCCTCCCAAATGCGAATCTGGGGCATGGCCCCCATGTTGCCATATGCGTTCCTAAGCGTTCCATTTGAACCCCAAAAGCATATTCCCTCCCAAATGCGAATCTGGGGCATGGCCCCCATGTTGCCATATGCGTTCCTAAGTGTTCCATTTGAACCCCAAAAGCATATTCCCTCCCAAATGCGAATCTGGGGCATGGCCCCCATGTTGCCATATGCGTTCCTAAGCGTTCCATTTGAACCCCAAAAGCATCTTCCCTCCCAAATGCGAATCTGGGGCATGGCCCCCATGTTGCCATATGCGTTCCTAAGCGTTCCATTTGAACCCCAAAAGCATCTTCCCTCCCAAATGCGAATCTGGGGCATGGCCCCCATGTTGCCATATGCGTTCCTAAGCGTTCCATTTGAACCCCAAAAGCATCTTCCCTCCCAAATGCGAATCTGGGGCATGGCCCCCATGTTGCCATATGCGTTCCTAAGCGTTCCATATGAACCCCAAAAGCAAAGTACAAACCAGACCCAGGATGGGCCAGGAGCCCGCATACACCAGAGTCACAATGAGTAGGGGCACACCAACACACCCATCGGCATGGCCAATCCGTCCCATGCCACATGTGCACAGCACACAGTCCCATTGCCAAGCACACACAACTACAAATGCCACAGCCACACACTCGCCTCCGGGAAACCCATGTACGAGAATGCACGAACTGCCAATGTCAGACGACAAATACATACTTCGCCAGGTGCAACACAATAACAAATCTCATTCTCTCCACAGGTGACGAACTGCCGGATGCTGGGGATGGAGACAGCAGCCAGCACAGCCAGCCTACAAGCCCCCAACGAGGACACACGGATGTGGAGGATCTGTCCTCCTCTTCGGACACGGACCACCAAGCAGGCCCATCTGGTGTGGCAGGGCCCAGCCGCTCCCCAGGACCCCTCCTACCCACCAACCCATCATCCAGGGCTGCTGAACAGTCCCAGCCCCCTGCTGCCACTGTCGTTGCGGCCACACCCACGGTCATTGCGGCCACACCCACGGTCATTGCGGCCACTACCACTGCTGCAACCGCCACCATCGCCGCACCGACCACCACCGCCGCCACCACCACCACGTCTTCGCTGGCACCAGCCCCAGCGCAGGTGGTGGCCCGGCCGACTGGATCCACCCTGGGAGCCACAGCGAGGACCGTGGTGAGCAATGTGGCTAGTGGGCAGGCCGGTGGCAGCAGGACTGGTAGGAGGAGCAGGGTCAGGGAAACGCCAGCCTCCCCTGGGAGCCATGCCCTGCCTCAAATGGCCAGAGTCCTTGGGGCCTATGAGGAGGCCCAAGAACAATGGGTCAGGTCTGCTTCAGACACGCGGGAGGTGCTGGGGGTGCTGAGGTCCATGGACGCCCGTATAGGTCAACTCGTGGACCTCATGGGCCAGCTGGTGGTGGCGGTGAGGACACGGCCAGGGATAGCAGCTCCCCTCCGCCACCACCTGCCGGGGCGCAGGGACGAGCAGCAGTGTCCAGTTCCCCTGCGTCCACAGCCAGTGAGCACACCTTAACCACCAGCATGTCGCAAGCAGGCACCCCCCTCGCAAACGTGGAAGGGGCCGTCCGAAGAGGAAACAGATCTCCCGGGAGGACTTCGCACGCTCCAGTCGCAAGTGAGGCAGCCAGCCAGCCTTCCGCCAGCCTTCCTTGACCAGCCACTGCATTGACTTGCTCTACGATCCCACTCCACACAGCCAGCTGGATGGCATGTGTGTGTTGGACTATGGACATAGAACCAGTGGGTACACCCTGAGCATCACGCAGCCATGACCGACAGCTCATTGTCACTGCACGCACCACTTTTGTCATCACCTTACACACAATCACATGTCACAGTTTGGAATAAATGCACCTTTTTCACTAACTGCTGTTTGTGCCCTGTGTTTTATTTGTACGGAATACAACGGCCACCTTGGGCGGAAAGCCACCTGATGCGTGGCATGGCAATGGAATCCGGAGGGCCTGTAGGGACCTAGGGGTGGGAGACAGAACAGGAGCACATTCAATGAGTGTGTCACACACCCATCACACAGTACATGTCAACAACTACAAGCAATGTACACACATCGCACAGAGCAATAGGGCACAATGCCACAGTCACCAACAGTGGCATACTACCCTGGCCATGGAGCGTTGACACACAGCACGTAGTGAACAAACGGCCACCCTGACACAGCACACACACACCTGCACAGATACAGCCACATCAGCCGTCGTACATGGACACTCACCGTCAAGTGAAGTAGCGGGCGATGAGCTGCTGCCGCACATTCCCAGCTTCCTCCTCTCCGCTGTCCTCCTCACTCGAGCTGTCCTGGTCTGCGGGCTGGGGCCCTGGTTGATCTCCGTCAACCACAATGAGGGGGATCTGCTTACGAATGGCCAGATTGTGCAGCATGCAGCACGCCACCACTATCTGGCACACCTTCTGTGGGGAGTACGCCAGTGCACCCCCGGTGCGGTCCAGGCACCTGAACCTGGACTTGAGGAGGCCAAAGGTACGCTCGACCACACGTCTGGTCCTCCCATGTGCCTCATTGTATCGATCGTCTGCTGGGGTGCGAGGATTCCTCAATGGACTGAGCAGCCATGCCCCATTCGGATACGCAGAGTCACCTGGGTGTGAGGGACACAGAGAACCGTTGCTATTCCAACTGGACAGGGGACAGCATCGCACAACCAGCACGCTACACCACTCCACATACTCACCGACAATACAGCCACGATCCTGTTGCATATTGGCCATCAGTCGTGGCAAGATGCTGTTGCGCATTATGTGTGCGTCATGTGCCGAGCCTGGAAACTTGGCACACACGTGGGTGATCACCATGTCCGCAAGGCACACCACTTGCACATTCAGGGAGTGCGTGTGCTTCCTGTTGCGGTACAGGTGCTCAGTGGCCTGTGGTGGAACAAGGCCAACATGTGTGCAGTCAATGGCTCCAACGACGTGTGGGATTCTGCCAAGGGCATAGAATGCACCCTTCACTGCCGCCAACTCACGAGCCCTGGGGAAGCGGACGTACCTGTTTCGGTACAGCATCATGGCTGCCAGTACATCCCTCAGCACCTTGCTGAACATGGGCTGGGACATCCCTCCTCCACTGCCCACCGTGTGCTGGAATGACCCAGTGGCGAAGAAATGCATGGCGGCCATCACCTTAGCCGTGGGGGTGACAGCAGTCGGATACACCCTGCGGGGACGGAGATGGGGCTCTAACATGGCACACAGTCGATGCAGGGTTGGCCTGTCCAGCCAAAACTTCCTAATAACCTCTGTATCGTCCATGTCCGCCAGCAATTGGTATGGGCGGTCAATGTTCGGTCTCCGCCTGGGGAAAATGGCAGAGGACACATGTCAAAGCAACACAACACATAGCAATTTCGCATACACATCACTGACATGACTGAGCAAGCACATGAGCCACAGCCCAGCTGTCAAGCTGGGACGGCACGGCCACAATACACTTACACAGGTCTCCCAACAATGGCAATGGCAAGTGAGACATACCACTGCCATGTGCATGCACATGGGGATCTAGGCCCCAATGACTTGCGTGGCGTGCTGATGGGGACTGACTGCATATTCGTCAAGCGGCAACGCCACGGCAACATGGGTGTCTGCTGAGCATGGAACTGCTTCCGAGGCTGGATGAGTATGGCACACGACGACGACGATGTGGGCACAGGCTGAGCGGTCAATACAAGTGGGACCTGTGGCACGAGGGGATATGAGACAGTAGTAGGTGTCAGCACTGCACCCTATGTACAGCACTGTACGGATCACACCTCCCGAAACATTGACAGGTGTCCACATTGACAGCCCCATGCCAAGACGGCTGTGTGCTTGCAGTCACACGTCACAGGTGAGAGGTTACATTGCACGTGCCAGGTGGCAGACGTACATAGTTGGAGCTGGCATGTGTGTGCATGTGTCTCCTGTTCAGGATCCACCAGATGGGCGCTGACTCTGTACTGACCATTGGACACAGCATGTTCCGTGGAAGGCTTGTGTGTGTGGGATGGTGGCACTGGATGTGCCTCCGTTGGGTGGGGGGCCATGCACAGGGCGGGTACGTCGATCATTGCGCATTGTTGGTCACGGTGGGTGCACCAACTAAGATGTGTTGCCCTGTGTTCAATTCCTATGTCCGCATGATGATGGACTGTGGATGTGGGCAGACTACACATTGGTCGATGTGCTGTCTATATGCATGTGCCTTCACACCAGGCACAGCTGCCCCTGCACATGTGACCCCTGCTGGACTCGCTGCTGGGTCTGTGGAGCTGATGCACCGTCTGTGCGTGGGGCGGACAGCTCTCCTCACATCCCTCATTGCGCATGTCATGTCCTTGCCGCAGGTGACATGGTTCATGGAGGGCCCACATGTACGCGTGGGTAGGCTACACATGATTGTTCACTGGTCGCCACCCCCAGTCAGTGTTTCGAATGGGAAGGTTGTCGTGCTGGTGGTATGTTCGATGTGGCGGATGGGCGAGCCTAGGTGCGGGCTTACATTCCGGACATGGGGGGGTAGTTGGATTGGCGACTAGTTGCAGTACACACGGAACACGTCTCTTCCTTTCCAGATCTGGGTCATCCCTTGTACTAACTGACAGTGATATAGTCATCTTCGCCCCAGCCCTCATGTCCTCCCCTCGCCCCCCAATATGCATGCTCACCTGCGAGGCTAGCGCTTGCACAGGCAGCCCCAAGCTCGCACCAGAGAGGGCAAGGAGTGTATGTGTGGGTCCAGTTGCACGAGTGGGCTGTCTCAGGGTATGATGTGTGGCGGGATGCCGTCCACCTGCGTGGTGCCCCAAATGGAGACCCGGCCTGCATGGACTATGCATCACAGTCTTCGCCTTCCGGATCCGCCACCTGCGACACCCAGTGGCTGTGGCTGCCCTTGTGGCCATGCCGCGTCCGTCTGTGGCTGATGGCCCACACATTCACTCTTTGGCCTCTCTGGGGAGGGCTCGGGGGTGGTGGCGCACGCGCTTGCACTTAGTCGCAATGGCATGTGGCGTGGTTGGTATGATGGGCAATGGATGGGATGGTGCGAGCCACCTCCTGTGACGTCAGTGCTGCTCGTGCTGTGGTGCGTCCCCCTACACTTCCATTTGACTTTTTGCCATGCTAGACGTTGAGGTTCTCTTGCCTGCGTGATATGACCAGGAGGAGCGCGAGGAGACCTCTCACACACCATGCTCCACTGCCATCCCGTGCCCTGTATCGCCTGTGCGGATTGACTATGTTGGGGTTACACCTGGTCGACTGGGGCTGTGTGTGCCTTGTCAAGGGGCATGGCGGGCGCACAACAGGATCCAGCTTGTCCACAGAGGGTGGGCTGAGGTGCGCCTGGTACCGCTATGTACGTGTGCCCGGCTGCTGTGCACACACGTGTTCACTCCCCCCCCCGACAGGTGTCCTCTCACAATGCCCAGGGAAGCGGTGGTGTACTGTTCATGACCCCTCCCAACACGGCGTGCTCCAAATTGGCATATGCGCATCTACCCGTCGCACCCACCCACCTGTGCACTGCGTCCATACGACTTCACACGACACATGTGTGTCTTCCACAGTTGTGCTACTCATTTGCGTTGACATCCAATACCAGTGGACTACATGGTCATGTCACGACTGCCGTGTACTTCACATACTCTCATCCTCTCTCATTCGTACATGTGAAATGAGTCAGCGGAGACAGTTTTGGTTTCAAACATTATATTGAGTCTTCTGTCCTCTGTGATGCAGTATAGTGGACACTACTGGCAGCGGAATACATGTTGAGGATATACTGAGCATGATTGCAAATGGGATAGGGTGTGGGGTTACATGTGATTGGCTGTTGCATGTGGGATGTGGGCTTCAGAGTGACATCTGCTTGGCCAAGGCTGTGCTAATGTACATTTACGTATAGCTGCGGAGCTGCGGACTTTGACACAGACGGTATACATGTAGCCTACCAGACCGCTTGGCATCATGGGCACAGTCCATCTCAGTTCCATGTGACAGGTTTGCTGCGGTTGTTCCTCATGCACGCGTGCATGTGAGATGACATCAGGGCATGTGCTTGCGTGCATGCAGCGGCGTGCCACTTGTTGTTGCACTGTGGTGGTTACTGGACATGTCACAGTCACTGGGGTCGTGTTGTTGTTGTATGCACTTGTCGTCCATGCAAAGGTCCTGGTATGGGATTCCCGGGGCGGGGGTGGGAGGGGTGCAGCACCCACAGACTCCAGGCGACCTATTCATGTCCACTGAGCGGTGTGTGTGTCCATGGGCGCTGGATCCATGTCGTGTCCTGGTTGTTCGTGCAGTTCCGTCCATGTGGGTGCGATACACAGAGCCCATGCCACTGCCTCCCACGATGCATGCGGTGTTCCTGGATGTGATGGGGAACAGTGTGCATGTCCCGGTCATATCCGATGTCATGGCGATGTCGTTGATGGTGTGGTTACAGTTGCCGGTCGTTTGGTATGGCTGTTGTGGTGGTGACTGGCCAGTCCGTGCGGAAGCTAAGCATGGGTGCGGGGTTGGACATCATAGGTCACTCGGGGAACCTGCGTTGTGGTCCGACGTATTTACAGGTTGTCAGGTATGCGATGCCGTCCAGCAGGGCTTCCATGTCATTGGTGGTGTACATGTTTGCCAGCCAATGAAGCGGATGGTGGCTGTCAAGGTGTTGTTCGTAGGTTGTCCCTTGGAGGACCATGATGGGGCATGCTGGGTGACATTCGATGTAGCTGTTATCGATGATCCGTCGTGTGGAGGCACAGTGGTCCCATTTCAGTGCGGGTGCGATGTTGGCCACATACGCCATGCCCCCATAGGCAGAGCAGGCCCTGTCGTGTGCGTCCAGAGGGAGGAGTAGTGGTAGCAGGTCCGCCTTCAGACATGCCGGGTTGGAGAGGCATATCTCGACGGGATGCTGGTAGGGACACCTCCGACAGTAGAAGACGGGCATGACGCAGCTGAACAATGTGATGCGGTAAGTCAGTCGGTAACTTACGTTCAGCAGGGACAGGAGATCGCATCCCAATGTATGGCACAGGTTGGTTTTGTACAGCTTGAGCTGTTCGGCGTAGTTGGGTAGGTGTGTTGCGGTTGCCATTTCGCAGCGGTTCGTTGAGGTGGCGTGCTCCGGCTGTGTGTGCAGTCTGCAATGTGCACGCTCCGGGGTTGCTGTGAGCTCTGTGTAGTCGTAGGGAGACAGGACTTGTGTTCTGTTGGCTTGTTTGGAGGACACGGGCCCTCTTCCCACATGCTTCTCAGACAGTTCAAGGTCAGTGCTGTGTGACTCCTTCCAATTAACTTGCATGTGGCCGACATGGGGGAGTGTTTTCTTCTTTCTTCCCCGTCCGTTGTGTGCTTCTGTGATATGCGCTATCTGCCCTGTGGTCGGTCTCCTCGGCATGCCTGTGTTGGTCTATTCTTGGACAATGGCTGTATTCACCGGCTTCTGTCGTAGGGCTGTGGTTTCGGAGTTGGAATGGAAGGTCATTCAGTGCTGTCTGCTCTCCCTTGTGTGGGCGGCAGGCTGCCTTTCCGCTCTGCGTTGGGCCTTGTGTGTGAATGTTATTCTTGGGCCACCTGTTGTCGGTCCCCGTGCTCTTTGGTGTTCCGTTTTATATGTCTTGTTCATATGTGCAGGGTGGTATGGGTTTTTCAGTGTGGTACTGGCGTTCCTCTTCCCGAAGGGCCCTGCTTCTCCTAGTTGGTGTTGCCGCCGCTGTGTGCTACGCCATGTTTGTTACACTGGGGTGTGTCCTGCTGTTGCGTGACTTCACTGACATGTGTGCGTCGGTTGTGTGGCGTTGGGTGTTGTCCGTGATTTGGGCGTTGGGGACATGTCTGTGGCAGGCCTGTCACGTGTCATGTGCGTTCGGGGTGGGGCTGATGTGTGTGCTGCTTGGTTGTGTCCCTGTGTCTGTGTGCGATGCATGCATGGCGCTGCGGTTGGCCTCTGCGTTGTGCGCATGTGTGGCGGCGTCATCGCCGCTTTGGGGCCGTGACGGGGTGGTTGGTTCCTAGTCCCAGGTGGTGTGTACACATGTGTTCCGCGATGTTACGATTTGGCCTGTGTGTCATATGTGGATGCAATGGTGGATGTGTAGTGTACACGCGCTGGTGGGGGTTGTCCGCTTTTTCCGCCCTTGCACTGTGTGCGCTGTTTGCGTGCACTTGTTGTGTGTGTGCCTACCTGCGTCTCCGCGGTACATTGCGTCCTTGGTGGTGCATCAGCAGAAGCATGGGAAGGGCCTGCAGTGCTGGATTCATGCTCGCGGTGCCGCTTCTTCGTTGTCCGTGCTCTGCGTCCGTGTTACCGCCTCTCTTTCACGTACGGTATCTCTTGGCCGTGGGAGCCGTTTGTTTGCGGCATCGTAATTTATGCGCCGGGCGGGACGTGTTTCGTCGGACGGTGTGTGTCAGTTGGGCTGCGCCGCTACGTGTACGGGCGCACTTTGATGGCGGACGGTGTTGCTGGCTTGCCGGCGGTGTTTGGCCTACTTTTCGCATCGTAATTGGACGGGCGTGTGGACTGCTGCGTGCCGGCGGTAACTGGTGGTTTTTGCATCCGCCAGCACGGCGGTTGTGCTTCCGCCCGCCATCGTAATGAGCCCCTTAATAATCAGTTTTAATAATTATTTTAATAAATTATAAAAAAATATTATAAATTACAAATACATCTATATACATAAAACAATAACATAAATAAAAATTAAATAATTATGTATAACAAATTAAAAAAATTAAATTTACTTTTAATATTTTTAAAATTAATTATATACTACATTAACTAAAATAATACAAAAAATATTAAAAAGCGGAGGGAATAAAACTACTATTCCAACTCCAAAAAAAACAACAGTAAGAAAAATGTTGGATAGCGTAGAGCTTAAAATTACTATTCCCACTCCAGAGAGTGCAACAGTAGAGAAAGTGTTGGATAGCGTAGGGGTAAAAATTACTATTCCCACTCCAGGAAGTGCAACAGTAGGGAAAGCGTTGGATAGCGGGAGGGTAAAAATTACTATTCCCACTCCAGTGAGTGCAACAGTAGGGAAAGCGTTGGATAGCAGGAGGGTAAAAATTATTATTCCCACTCCAGTGAGTGCAACAGTAGGGAAAGCGTTGGATAGCTTAAGGGTAACAATTACTATTCCCACTCCAGTGAGTGCAACAGTAGGGAAAGTGTTGGATAGCGTAGGGGTAAAAATTACTATTCCAACTCCAGAGAGTGCAACAGTAGGGAATGTGTTGGATAGCGTAGAAGTTAAAAATAACATACTTATAAATAAAATAATTTTTTTTAATAATTAAAGAATTAATTATTAAATAACTCTAAACTATTTACAAATACCAATAAATAATTATAAAAACATAATTACCAATGAAAAATTTATTAACAATAAATTGATAATAAATACCAATAAATAATAATTAATAAATATTAATTACCAAATAATAAATATTGAACAATAACATATTTTTAATAACAAAAAACATATTAATTGTTAAAACTTAATTACCAATTAACAAATATTGAACAATTAAATGCTTTTTTATACCAATAATAATAATTATTAAACATTAATTACCAATTAATAATTACTTATTAATATATTGATTACATTGATCAATAAATAATATTTAATTGCCAATTAATGATAAAACAACAATAAATTAATTTTCATAACAAAAAACTTATAATTTAAAAAAATTACCAATTAATAATTAATGTCCAATAAATTAATTATCAATACCCAACAATAAATTTAATAATTACTTAATTAGATTTCAATTACTTCCAACACTATTCCCCTATAAACGCACAACACACTCCAGAAATAAAATAATACACTTAACATAATGATCAATTAATCAATTAATAAAAATTAATAACCAATTAATAAAAATTCATTCCCAATTATTAATTAATTAACAATAATATAATTATCAATACCAATTAATTCAAATAAATTATTACTTAATTACAATTAAATTACTTCCCACCCTATGCCCCTATAAACCCACAACCCGCTACAGAACTTAAACGCAAAAAATGATTAAAATTAATTTATAATTCCTAAAAATTAATAATTAATTTAGTATAATTAAATTACTTCCCACCCTATTCCCCTATAACCCACAACCCGCTCCGGTACTAAAAAACTAAAATAACTTAAAAAACATTATTAACATATAAAAATTGTATACATATATTTTTAGACAAATAGAACACTTAACAAAAACACATATAACACATACATATTAAATACATAACAAAATACATAACAATAATATAAATATCGATATTAGTAACATTGATATTAGTAACATCGATATATTTGATGTCGATATTACTAACTTCGATATTACTTACATCGATATAAAAAAAATCGATATTACTTACCTTAGGGTCGATATTCTGTCCATCGATATTAGTGTAGGTCGATATTTAATTTTCGCTCATGACGGCCTGGAGCCGTCATGAGACACAGTGGGCAGGTGCTCATGACGGCTCCAGGCCGTCATGGCACCCACCGGAGAAGCGCTGGCGCTCCCCATGGGTAGCCCATATGCACCCCCAGGCAGAGATGGCAGCGGAAGAGTTCCCGCCCCCCGACCCCCTCGGCGATCCTGTGACATCAGCGCGCTCAGCGCGCGCCGACGTCATCAGGAAGCGCTGGGACGCCTGGAAGCCATTATGCTTCCAGACGTCCGAGGAGCGAGGTGAGTTTTCTCTGCTCCGGTGGGGCGGGGGGGGCATTTGGCGATGCCTTGAGGCATCGGGGGAGAGGAAAGAGTTTTTCCTCTCCCCTGATGTCTCATGCAGGGCATTCCTGCTGCACGATCGTGCACGCGATCGTGCAGCAGGAATGCCCCACTAGACACCAGGGATGTCTTTTGTCATGAAAGGAAGCGACCCCTTGGGCAAGGGTCGCTTCCTTAGGGGATAATTTATTTTAAGACCTTTCTGCCCCCGGGGACAGATCGCCCGTATTTTGCGGCGTTTCTGGCCCCAGGGGGCAGAAAGCCCACTAGAGCCAGGGATTTTATTAAATTAAAGGAAGCGACCCCTTGGGCAAGGGTCGCTCCAGGGGGCGAATTTTTAATGGGAATTCTGCCCCCCTGGGGGCAGATCGGCCTGTTTTGTGGCCTTTCTGCCCCCAGGGTGGGCAGAAAACCCACTAGACACCAGGGATGCATTTAAATGCATTTAAAATTTAAATGGAAGCGACCCATTGGGCAAGGGTCGCTTCCAGGGGGCTAATTTTATTTTAATGTGTATTCTGCCCCCCCTGGGGGCAGATCGGCTGTTTTTAAAAGCCCACTAGAGCCAGGGATTTCAATAAAATTAAAAAGGAAGCGACCCTTGGGCAAGGGTCGCTCCAGG
>CAWUFW010025224.1:0-48191 GCA_963921515.1 Calotriton arnoldi
CCCTGGGTAGGGGTGGTAGTAGTGACAGGCATCCAGCCCCCATGGGTAGGGGTGGTAGTGGTAGTAGGCATCCAGCCCCCCTGGGTAGGGGTGGTAGTAGTGACAGGCATCCAGCCCCCCCTGGGTAGGGGTGGTAGTAGTGACAGGCATCCAGCCCCCCATGGGTAGGGGTGGTAGTGGTAGTAGGCATCCAGCCCCCCCTGGGAAGGGGTGGTAGTAGTGACAGGCATCCAACCCCCCATGGGTAGGGGTGGAAGTAGTGACAGGCATCCAGCCCCCCATGGGTAGGGGTGGTGGCAGTGGTAGGCATCCAGCCCCCCCTGGGTAGGGGTGGTAGTAGTGACAGGCATCCAGCCCCCCATGGGTAGGGGTGGTAGTAGTGGTAGGCATCTAGCACCCCCTGGGTAGGGGTGGTAGTAGTGACAGGCATCCAGCCCCCCATGGGTAGGGGTGGTAGTAGTGACAGGCATCTAGCACCCCTGGGTAGGGGTGGTAGTAGTGACAGGCATCCAGCCCCCCCTGGGTAGGGGTGGTAGTAGTGACAGGCATCCAGCCCCCCATGGGTAGGGGTGGTAGTAGTGATAGGCATCCAGCCCCCCATGGGTAGGGGTGGTAGTAGTGATAGGCATCCAGCCCCCCATGGGTAGGTGTGGTAGTAGTGATAGGCATCCAGCCCCCCATGGGTAGGGGTGGTAGTGGTAGTAGGCATCCAGCCCCCCCTGGGTAGGGGTGGTAGTAGTGACAGGCATCCAGCCCCCCCTGGGTAGGGGTGGTAGTAGTGACAGGCATCCAGCCCCCCATGGTTAGGGGTGGTAGTAGTGACAGGCATCCAGCCCCCCATGGGTAGGGGTGGTAATAGTGACAGGCATCTAGCACCCGCTGGGTAGGGGTGGTAGTAGTGACAGGCATCCAGCCCCCCATGGGTAGGGGTGGTAGTAGTGATAGGCATCCAGCCCCCCATGGGTAGGGGTGGTAGTAGGCATCCAGCCCCCCCTGGGTAGGGGTGGTAGTAGTGACAGGCATCCAGCCCCCCCTGGGTAGGGGTGATTGTAGTGACAGGCATCCAGCCCCCATGGGTAGGGGTGGTAGAAGTGATAGGCATCCAGCCCCCCATGGGTAGGGGTGGTAGTAGTGATAGGCATCCAGCCCCCCATGGGTAGGGGTGGTAGTAGTGATAGGCATCCAGCCCCCCATGGGTAGGGGTGGTAGTGGTAGTAGGCATCCAGCCCCCCCTGGGTAGGGGTGGTAGTAGTGACAGGCATCCAGCCCCCCCTGGGTAGGGGTGGTAGTAGTGACAGGCATCCAGCCCCCCATGGGTAGGGGTGGTAGTGGTAGTAGGCATCCAGCCCCCCATGGGTAGGGGTGGTGGTAGTGGTAGGGATCCAGCCCCCCATGGGTAGGGGTGGTAGTAGTGGTAGGCATCCAGCCCCCCATGGGTAGGGGTGGTAGTAGTGACAGGCATCCAGCCCCCCATGGGTAGGGGTGGTAGTGGTAGTAGGCATCCAGCCCCCCCTGGGTAGGGGTGGTAGTAGTGACAGGCATCCAGCCCCCCATGGGTTGGGGTGGTAGTAGTGACAGGCATCCAGCCCCCCATGGTAGGGGTGGTGGTAGTGGTAGGCATCCAGCCCCCCCTGGGTAGGGGTGGTAGTAGTGACAGGCATCCAGCCCCCCATGGGTAGGGGTGGTAGTAGTGACAGGCATCCAGCCCCCCATGGGTAGGGGTGGTAAAAGTGACAGGCATCCAGCCCCCCATGGGTAGGGGTGGTAGTAGTGATAGGCATCCAGCCCCCCATGGGTAGGGGTGGTAGTGGTAGTAGGCATCCAGCCCCCCATGGGTAGGGGTGGTGGTAGTGGTAGGCATCCAGCCCCCCTGGGTAGGGGTGGTAGTAGTGACAGACATCCATCCCCCATGGGTAGGGGTGGTAGTGGTGGTAGGCATCTAGCACCCCTGGGTATTGGTGGTAGTAGTGACAGGCATCCAGCCCCCATGGGTAGGGGTGGTAGTAGTGATAGGCATCCAGCCCCCCATGGGTAGGGGTGGTAGTGGTAGTAGGCATCCAGCCCCCCCTGGGTAGGGGTGGTATTAGTGACAGGCATCCAGCCCCCCCTGGGTAGGCGTGGTAGTAGTGACAGGCATCCAGCCCCCCATGGGTAGGGGTGGTAGTGGTAGTAGGCATCCAGCCCCCCCTGGGTAGGGGTGGTAGAAGTGACAGGCATCCAGCCCCCCATGGGTAGGGGTGGTAGTAGTGACAGGCATCCAGCCCCCCATGGGTAGGGGTAGTGGTAGGCATCCAGCCCCCCCTGGGTAGGGGTGGTAGTAGTGACAGGCATCCAGCCCCCCCTGGGTAGGGGTGGTAGTAGTGACAGGCATCCAGCCCCCCATGGGTAGGGGTGGTAGTGGTAGTAGGCATCCAGCCCCCCATGGGTAGGGGTGGTGGTAGTGGTAGGCATCCAGACCCCCATGGGTAGGGGTGGTAGTAGTGATAGGCATCCAGCCCCCCATGGGTAGGGGTGGTAGTAGTGACAGGCATCTAGCACCCCCTGGGTAGGGGTGGTAGTAGTGACAGGCATCCAGCCCCCATGGGTAGGGGTGGTAGTGGTAGTAGGCATCCAGCCCCCTGGGTAGGGGTGGTAGTAGTGACAGGCATCCAGCCCCCCTGGGTAGGGGTGGTAGTAGTGACAGGCATCCAGCCCCCATGGGTAGGGGTGGTAGTGGTAGTAGGCATCCAGCCCCCCTGGGTAGGGGTGGTAGTAGTGACAGGCATCCAGCCCCCATGGGTAGGGGTGGTAGTAGTGACAGGCATCCAGCCCCCCATGGGTAGGGGTGAGGTGGTAGTGGTAGGCATCCAGCCCCCCTGGGTAGGGGTGGTAGTAGTGACAGGCATCCAGCCCCCCATGGGTAGGGGTGGTAGTAGTGACAGGCATCCAGCCCCCATGGGTAGGGGTGGTAGTAGTGGTAGGCATCTAGCACCCCTGGGTAGGGGTGGTAGTAGTGACAGGCATCCAGCCCCCATGGGTAGGGGTGGTAGTAGTGACAGGCATCTAGCACCCCATGGGTAGGGGTGGTAGTAGTGACAGGCATCCAGCCCCCCATGGGTAGGGGTGGTAGTAGTGACAGGCATCTAGCACCCCCTGGGTAGGGGTGGTAGTAGTGACAGGCATCCAGCCCCCCTGGGTAGGGGTGGTAGTAGTGACAGGCATCCAGCCACCCATGGGTAGGGGTGGTAGTAGTGATAGGCATCCAGCCCCCATGGGTAGGGGTGGTAGTAGTGATAGGCATCCAGCCCCCCATGGGTAGGTGTGGTAGTAGTGATAGGCATCCAGCCCCCATGGGTAGGGGTGGTAGTAGTGACAGGCATCCAGCCCCCCATGGGTAGGGGTGGTAGTGGTAGTAGGCATCCAGCCCCCCCTGGGTAGGGCTGGTAGTAGTGACAGGCATCCAGCCCCCCCTGGGTAGGGGTGGTAGTAGTGACAGGCATCCAGCCCCCCATGGGTAGGGGTGGTAGTGGTAGTAGGCATCCAGCCCCCCCTGGGTAGGGGTGGTAGTAGTGACAGGCATCCAGCCCCCCATGGGTAGGGGTGGTAGTAGTGACAGGCATCCAGCCCCCTATGGGTAGGGGTGGTGGTAGTGGTAGGCATCCAGCCCCCCTGGGTAGGGGTGGTAGTAGTGACAGGCATCCAGCCCCCATGGGTAGGGGTGGTAGTAGTGACAGGCATCCAGCCCCCCATGGGTAGGGGTGGTAGTAGTGAGTAGGCATCTAGCACCCCTGGGTAGGGGTGGTAGTAGTGACAGGCATCCAGCCCCCCATGGGTAGGGGTGGTAGTAGTGACAGGCATCTAGCACCCCCTGGGTAGGGGTGGTAGTAGTGACAGGCATCCAGCCCCCCCTGGGTAGGGGTGGTAGTAGTGACAGGCATCCAGCCCCCCATGGGTAGGGGTGGTAGTAGTGATAGGCATCCAGCCCCCCATGGGTAGGGGTGGTAGTAGTGATAGGCATCCAGCCCCATGGGTAGGTGTGGTAGTAGTGATAGGCATCCAGCCCCCCATGGGTAGGGGTGGTAGTGGTAGTAGGCATCCAGCCCCCCCTGGGTAGGGGTGGTAGTAGTGACAGGCATCCAGCCCCCCCTGGGTAGGGGTGGTAGTAGTGACAGGCATCCAGCCCCCCATGGGTAGGGGTGGTAGTGGTAGTAGGCATCCAGCCCCCCATGGGTAGGGGTGGTGGTAGTGGTAGGCATCCAGCCCCCCATGGGTAGGGGTGGTAGTAGTGGGAGGCATCCAGCCCCCATGGGTAGGGGTGGTAGTAGTGACAGGCATCCAGCCCCCCATGGGTAGGGGTGGTAGTGGTAGTAGGCATCCAGCCCCCCCTGGGTAGGGGTGGTAGTAGTGACAGGCATCCAGCCCCCATGGGTAGGGGTGGTAGTAGTGATAGGCATCCAGCCCCCCATGGGTAGGGGTGGTGGTAGTGGAAGGCATCCAGCCCCCCTGGGTAGGAGTGGTAGTAGTGACAGGCATCCAGCCCCCCATGGGTAGGGGTGGTAGTAGTGACAGGCATCCAGCCCCCCATGGGTAGGGGTGGTAAAAGTGACAGGCATCCAGCCCCCCATGGGTAGGGGTGGTAGTAGTGATAGGCATCCAGCCCCCCCATGGGTAAGGGTGGTAGTGGTAGTAGGCATCCAGCCCCCATGGTTAGGGATGGTGGTAGTGGTAGGCATCCAGACCCCCTGGGTAGGGGTGGTAGTAGTGACAGGCATCCAGCCCCCCATGGGTAGGGGTGGTAGTGGTGGTAGGCATCTAGCACCTCTGGGTAGGGGTGGTAGTAGTGACAGGCATCCAGCCCCCCATGGGTATGGGTGGTAGTAGTGATAGGCATCCAGCCCCCCATGTGTAGGGGTGGTAGTGGTAGTAGGCATCCAGCCCCCCTGGGTAGGGGTGGTAGTAGTGACAGGCATCCAGCCCCCATGGGTAGTGGTGGTAGTAGTGATAGGCATCCAGCCCCCATGGGTAGGGGTGGTAGTGGTAGTAGGCATCCAGCCCCCCATGGGTAGGGGTGGTGGTAGTGGTAGGCATCCAGCCCCCCATGGGTAGGGGTGGTGGTAGAGGTAGGCATCCAGCTCCCCCTGGGTAGGGGTGGTAGTAGTGACAGGCATCCAGCCCCCATGGGTAGGGGTGGTAGTAGTGACAGGCATCCAGCCCCCCATGGGTAGGGGTGGTAGTAGTGATAGGCATCCAGCCCCCCATGGGTAGGGGTGGTAGTGGTAGTAGGCATCCAGCCCCCCATGGGTAGGGGTGGTGGTAGTGGTAGGCATCCAGCCCCCCCTGGGTAGGGGTGGTAGTAGTGACAGGCATCCATCCCCCCATGGGTAGGGGTGGTAGTAGTGACAGGCATCCAGCCCCCCATGGGTAGGGGTGGTAAAAGTGACAGGCATCCAGCCCCCCATGGGTAGGGGTGGTAGTAGTGATAGGCATCCAGCCCCCCATGGGTAGGGGTGGTAGTGGTAGTAGGCATCCAGCCCCCCATGGGTAGGGGTGGTGGTAGTGGTAGGCATCCAGCCCCCCCTGGGTAGGGGTGGTAGTAGTGACAGACATCCATCCCCCCATGGGTAGGGGTGGTAGTGGTGGTAGGCATCTAGCACCCCCTGGGTATTGGTGGTAGTAGTGACAGGCATCCAGCCCCCCCATGGGTAGGGGTGGTAGTAGTGATAGGCATCCAGCCCCCATGGGTAGGGGTGGTAGTGGTAGTAGGCATCCAGCCCCCCTGGGTAGGGGTGGTATTAGTGACAGGCATCCAGCCCCCCTGGGTAGGCGTGGTAGTAGTGACAGGCATCCAGCCCCCATGGGTAGGGGTGGTAGTGGTAGTAGGCATCCAGCCCCCCTGGGTAGGGGTGGTAGAAGTGACAGGCATCCAGCCCCCATGGGTAGGGGTGGTAGTAGTGACAGGCATCCAGCCCCCATGGGTAGGGGTAGTGGTAGGCATCCAGCCCCCCTGGGTAGGGGTGGTAGTAGTGACAGGCATCCAGCCCCCCCTGGGTAGGGGTGGTAGTAGTGACAGGCATCCAGCCCCCCATGGGTAGGGGTGGTAGTGGTAGTAGGCATCCAGCCCCCCATGGGTAGGGGTGGTGGTAGTGGTAGGCATCCAGACCCCCATGGGTAGGGGTGGTAGTAGTGATAGGCATCCAGCCCCCCATGGGTAGGGGTGGTAGTAGTGACAGGCATCTAGCAACCCCTGGGTAGGGGTGGTAGTAGTGACAGGCATCCAGCCCCCCATGGGTAGGGGTGGTAGTGGTAGTAGGCATCCAGCCCCCCCTGGGTAGGGGTGGTAGTAGTGACAGGCATCCAGCCCCCCCTGGGTAGGGGTGGTAGTAGTGACAGGCATCCAGCCCCCCATGGGTAGGGGTGGTAGTGGTAGTAGGCATCCAGCCCCCCCTGGGTAGGGGTGGTAGTAGTGACAGGCATCCAACCCCCCATGGGTAGGGGTGGTAGTAGTGACAGGCATCCAGCCCCCCATGGGTAGGGGTGGTGGTAGTGGTAGGCATCCAGCCCCCCCCCTGGGTAGGGGTGGTAGTAGTGACAGGCATCCAGCCCCCCATGGGTAGGGGTGGTAGTAGTGACAGGCATCCAGCCCCCCATGGGTAGGGGGGGTAGTAGTGGTAGGCATCTAGCACCCCTGGGTAGGGGTGGTAGTAGTGACAGGCATCCAGCCCCCCATGGGTAGGGGTGGTAGTAGTGACAGGCATCTAGCACCCCCTGGGTAGGGGTGGTAGTAGTGACAGGCATCCAGCCCCCCATGGGTAGGGGTGGTAGTAGTGACAGGCATCTAGCACCCCCTGGGTAGGGGTGGTAGTAGTGACAGGCATCCAGCCCCCCTGGGTAGGGGTGGTAGTAGTGACAGGCATCCAGCCACCCATGGGTAGGGGTGGTAGTAGTGATAGGCATCCAGCCCCCATGGGTAGGGGTGGTAGTAGTCATAGGCATCCAGCCCCCATGGGTAGGTGTGGTAGTAGTGATAGGCATCCAGCCCCCATGGGTAGGGGTGGTAGTAGTGACAGGCATCCAGCCCCCCATGGGTAGGGGTGGTAGTGGTAGTAGGCATCCAGCCCCCCTGGGTAGGGGCTGGTAGTAGTGACAGGCATCCAGCCCCCCCTGGGTAGGGGTGGTAGTAGTGACAGGCATCCAGCCCCCCATGGGTAGGGGTGGTAGTGGTAGTAGGCATCCAGCCCCCCCTGGGTAGGGGTGGTAGTAGTGACAGGCATCCAACCCCCCATGGGTAGGGGTGGTAGTAGTGACAGGCATCCAGCCCCCTATGGGTAGGGGTGGTGGTAGTGGTAGGCATCCAGCCCCCCCTGGGTAGGGGTGGTAGTAGTGACAGGCATCCAGCCCCCCATGGGTAGGGGTGGTAGTAGTGACAGGCATCCAGCCCCCCATGGGTAGGGGTGGTAGTAGTAGTAGGCATCCAGCCCCCCCTGGGTAGGAGTGGTAGTAGTGACAGGCATCCAGCCCCCCATGGGTAGGGGTGGTAGTAGTGATAGGCATCCAGCCCCCCATGGGTAGGGGTGGTGGTAGTGGAAGGCATCCAGCCCCCTGGGTCGGGGTGGCAGTAGTGACAGGCATCCAGCCCCCCATGGGTAGGGGTGGTAGTAGTGACAGGCATCCAGCCCCCCATGGGTAGGGGTGGTAAAAGTGACAGGCATCCAGCCCCCCATGGGTAGGGGTGGTAGTAGTGATAGGCATCCAGCCCCCCATGGGTAGGGGTGGTAGTGGTAGTAGGCATCCAGCCCCCATGGTTAGGGATGGTGGTAGTGGTAGGCATCCAGACCCCCTGGGTAGGGGTGGTAGTAGTGACAGGCATCCAGCCCCCATGGGTAGGGGTGGTAGTGGTGGTAGGCATCTAGCACCTCTGGGTAGGGGTGGTAGTAGTGACAGGCATCCAGCCCCCCATGGGTATGGGTGGTAGTAGTGATAGGCATCCAGCCCCCATGTGTAGGGGTGGTAGTGGTAGTAGGCATCCAGCCCCCTGGGTAGGGGTGGTAGTAGTGACAGGCATCCAGCCCCCATGGGTAGTGGTGGTAGTAGTGATAGGCATCCAGCCCCCATGGGTAGGGGTGGTAGTGGTAGTAGGCATCCAGCCCCCCATGGGTAGGGGTGGTGGTAGTGGTGGGCATCCAGCCCCCCATGGGTAGGGGTGGTGGTAGTGGTAGGCATCCAGCCCCCCTGGGTAGGGGTGGTAGTAGTGACAGGCATCCAGCCCCCCATGGGTAGGGGTGGTAGTAGTGACAGGCATCCAGCCCCCCATGGGTAGGGGTGGTAGTAGTGATAGGCATCCAGCCCCCCATGGGTAGGGGTGGTAGTGGTAGTAGGCATCCAGCCCCCCATGGGTAGGGGGTGGTAGTGGTAGGCATCCAGCCCCCCTGGGTAGGGGTGGTAGTAGTGACAGGCATCCAGCCCCCATGGGTAGGGGTGGTAGTAGTGACAGGCATCCAGCCCCCATGGGTAGGGGTGGTAAAAGTGACAGGCATCCAGCCCCCATGGGTAGGGGTGGTAGTAGTGATAGGCATCCAGCCCCCCATGGGTAGGGGTGGTAGTGGTAGTAGGCATCCAGCCCCCCATGGGTAGGGGTGGTGGTAGTGGTAGGCATCCAGCCCCCCCTGGGTAGGGGTGGTAGTAGTGACAGACATCCATCCCCCCATGGGTAGGGGTGGTAGTGGTGGTAGGCATCTAGCACCCCCTGGGTATTGGTGGTAGTAGTGACAGGCATCCAGCCCCCCATGGGTAGGGGTGGTAGTAGTGATAGGCATCCAGCCCCCCATGGGTAGGGGTGGTAGTGGTAGTAGGCATCCAGCCCCCCCTGGGTAGGGGTGGTATTAGTGACAGGCATCCAGCCCCCCCTGGGTAGGCGTGGTAGTAGTGACAGGCATCCAGCCCCCCATGGGTAGGGGTGGTAGTGGTAGTAGGCATCCAGCCCCCCCTGGGTAGGGGTGGTAGTAGTGACAGGCATCCAGCCCCCCATGGGTAGGGGTGGTAGTAGTGACAGGCATCCAGCCCCCCATGGGTAGGGGTAGTGGTAGGCATCCAGCCCCCCCTGGGTAGGGGTGGTAGTAGTGACAGGCATCCAGCCCCCCCCTGGGTAGGGGTGGTAGTAGTGACAGGCATCCAGCCCCCCATGGGTAGGGGTGGTAGTGGTAGTAGGCATCCAGCCCCCCATGGGTAGGGGTGGTGGTAGTGGTAGGCATCCAGACCCCCATGGGTAGGGGTGGTAGTAGTGATAGGCATCCAGCCCCCCATGGGTAGGGGTGGTAGTAGTGACAGGCATCTAGCACCCCCTGGGTAGGGGTGGTAGTAGTGACAGGCATCCAGCCCCCCATGGGTAGGGGTGGTAGTGGTAGTAGGCATCCAGCCCCCCTGGGTAGGGGTGGTAGTAGTGACAGGCATCCAGCCCCCCTGGGTAGGGGTGGTAGTAGTGACAGGCATCCAGCCCCCATGGGTAGGGGTGGTAGTGGTAGTAGGCATCCAGCCCCCCTGGGTAGGGGTGGTAGTAGTGACAGGCATCCAGCCCCCCATGGGTAGGGGTGGTAGTAGTGACAGGCATCCAGCCCCCCATGGGTAGGGGTGGTGGTAGTGGTAGGCATCCAGCCCCCCCTGGGTAGGGGTGGTAGTAGTGACAGGCATCCAGCCCCCCATGGGTAGGGGTGGTAGTAGTGACAGGCATCCAGCCCCCCATGGGTAGGGGTGGTAGTAGTGGTAGGCATCCAGCACCCCCTGGGTAGGGGTGGTAGTAGTGACAGGCATCCAGCCCCCCATGGGTAGGGGTGGTAGTAGTGACAGGCATCTAGCACCCCCTGGGTAGGGGTGGTAGTAGTGACAGGCATCCAGCCCCCCATGGGTAGGGGTGGTAGTAGTGACAGGCATCTAGCACCCCCTGGGTAGGGGTGGTAGTAGTGACAGGCATCCAGCCCCCCCTGGGTAGGGGTGGTAGTAGTGACAGGCATCCAGCCACCCATGGGTAGGGGTGGTAGTAGTGATAGGCATCCAGCCCCCCATGGGTAGGGGTGGTAGTAGTCATAGGCATCCAGCCCCCCATGGGTAGGTGTGGTAGTAGTGATAGGCATCCAGCCCCCCATGGGTAGGGGTGGTAGTAGTGACAGGCATCCAGCCCCCCATGGGTAGGGGTGGTAGTGGTAGTAGGCATCCAGCCCCCCCTGGGTAGGGCTGGTAGTAGTGACAGGCATCCAGCCCCCCCTGGGTAGGGGTGGTAGTAGTGACAGGCATCCAGCCCCCCATGGGTAGGGGTGGTAGTGGTAGTAGGCATCCAGCCCCCCTGGGTAGGGGTGGTAGTAGTGACAGGCATCCAGCCCCCCATGGGTAGGGGTGGTAGTAGTGACAGGCATCCAGCCCCCTATGGGTAGGGGTGGTGGTAGTGGTAGGCATCCAGCCCCCCCTGGGTAGGGGTGGTAGTAGTGACAGGCATCCAGCCCCCCATGGGTAGGGGTGGTAGTAGTGACAGGCATCCAGCCCCCATGGGTAGGGGTGGTAGTAGTGGTAGGCATCTAGCACCCCCTGGGTAGGGGTGGTAGTAGTGACAGGCATCCAGCCCCCCATGGGTAGGGGTGGTAGTAGTGACAGGCATCTAGCACCCCATGGGTAGGGGTGGTAGTAGTGACAGGCATCCAGCCCCCTGGGTAGGGGTGGTAGTAGTGACAGGCATCCAGCCCCCATGGGTAGGGGTGGTAGTAGTGATAGGCATCCAGCCCCCCATGGGTAGGGGTGGTAGTAGTGATAGGCATCCAGCCCCCCATGGGTAGGTGTGGTAGTAGTGATAGGCATCCAGCCCCCATGGGTAGGGGTGGTAGTGGTAGTAGGCATCCAGCCCCCCTGGGTAGGGGTGGTAGTAGTGACAGGCATCCAGCCCCCCCTGGGTAGGGGTGGTAGTAGTGACAGGCATCCAGCCCCCCATGGGTAGGGGTGGTAGTGGTAGTAGGCATCCAGCCCCCCATGGGTAGGGGTGGTGGTAGTGGTAGGCATCCAGCCCCCCATGGGTAGGGGTGGTAGTAGTGGGAGGCATCCAGCCCCCCATGGGTAGGGGTGGTAGTAGTGACAGGCATCCAGCCCCCCATGGGTAGGGGTGGTAGTGGTAGTAGGCATCCAGCCCCCCCTGGGTAGGAGTGGTAGTAGTGACAGGCATCCAGCCCCCCATGGGTAGGGGTGGTAGTAGTGATAGGCATCCAGCCCCCCATGGGTAGGGGTGGTGGTAGTGGAAGGCATCCAGCCCCCCTGGGTAGGAGTGGTAGTAGTGACAGGCATCCAGCCCCCCATGGGTAGGGGTGGTAGTAGTGACAGGCATCCAGCCCCCCATGGGTAGGGGTGGTAAAAGTGACAGGCATCCAGCCCCCACGGGTAGGGGTGGTAGTAGTGATAGGCATCCAGCCCCCCATGGGTAGGGGTGGTAGTGGTAGTAGGCATCCAGCCCCCATGGTTAGGGATGGTGGTAGTGGTAGGCATCCAGACCCCCTGGGTAGGGGTGGTAGTAGTGACAGGCATCCAGCCCCCCATGGGTAGGGGTGGTAGTGGTGGTAGGCATCTAGCACCCCCTGGGTAGGGGTGGTAGTAGTGACAGGCATCCAGCCCCCCATGGGTATGGGTGGTAGTAGTGATAGGCATCCAGCCCCCCATGTGTAGGGGTGGTAGTGGTAGTAGGCATCCAGCCCCCCCTGGGTAGGGGTGGTAGTAGTGACAGGCATCCAGCCCCCCATGGGTAGTGGTGGTAGTAGTGATAGGCATCCAGCCCCCCATGGGTAGGGGTGGTAGTGGTAGTAGGCATCCAGCCCCCCATGGGTAGGGGTGGTGGTAGTGGTAGGCATCCAGCCCCCCATGGGTAGGGGTGGTGGTAGTGGTAGGCATCCAGCCCCCCCTGGGTAGGGGTGGTAGTAGTGACAGGCATCCAGCCCCCCATGGGTAGGGGTGGTAGTAGTGACAGGCATCCAGCCCCCCATGGGTAGGGGTGGTAGTAGTGATAGGCATCCAGCCCCCCATGGGTAGGGGTGGTAGTGGTAGTAGGCATCCAGCCCCCCATGGGTAGGGGGGGTGGTGGTAGTGGTAGGCATCCAGCCCCCCCTGGGTAGGGGTGGTAGTAGTGACAGGCAACCAGCCCCCCATGGGTAGGGGTGGTAGTAGTGGTAGGCATCTAGCACCCCCTGGGTAGGGGTGATATTAGTAGTTGGCATCCAGGCCCCTATGTGTGTATGTGGCATTGGTGATAGCCATCCCGCCCCTATGGTGCTGCTGTTGCTGGTGTAAGTAATTTCTGCATCCCTATGTGTGTGTGGTATATGTCGGGTACGTGTGGTTTGTTTGTGTGGTGGGTGTTTGACTTACCTTCTGCGCCGTACGCGTCCGTACCAGTTCCGGTAATAGATGTAGAGTATTGGTAGGATCGGCGCGATGAGATTCATGGTTGGTTCGTCTCGTTCGTCTTTCTCTTTGCTTCGCCTCGCCCTCGTCGCTGGCTTGTTCGTCTTGTAGCCGTGGATCGTCTTGTGGCGCGAATCGGAGCTTATGTGCGCATCTCCCGGCTGCTTTGACGTGCCGTGCGTAGCGACGGGTTCGGCACGTACGGAAGGCGCATCGTACTAGTCCGGCCGGACGGGGTTGCATTTGGGCTTCCGTGCGACTCGATTCTGCGTTTCCGGATCCGCATCGGTCGGAGAACAGGAGCTGGATTGGGTGAGTGCGACTGGGTCGGGATTTGGGCAGTTATGCGCATCGTACTTGCTCGTTCGGACGTATGTGCAAATCGGTCGGGAAACACGCATTCGCCTGGTTTTTTTCCCGGGCGAATGGTGTTAGGTGCGCCTCCGACGGGGATCGGAATTCGCCTCTAAGAAGGGGAAGAGGCAATGTCCCTCTACTCCGACCTCCCCTATTAAATGACTATCACACACATGGAGGAGTAGGGAAATGCAATACAGCGGTGTGAAAAAATACTGCCCTCACTCACAGAATTGTGACATGCTTCATCATTGGGCATGCTTCAATACACCCCTGTGCAGACCAATGCCTGGGGTGGAGCAAAGGGGAGGGGAAAACAATATAAACATAAAAGTTGGAATCACCGCAGAAAAGTGCAGTGAAGGTTAAAACTAGCTCGGAAGTGTCCCCTCTCGAAATTTTATTCCTGGGCCCCCCGGCTAGGTCTAAAAACGTGAAGGATGGTGGTGATAGGAGAAGATAAAGATTTCCTTCAGCCCTCCTTACTGCCAAAGTGTCAATCATGCCTAATGCTTATGGGGCTTTTTGTTGGTGACTTTCAGGGTGTGATTGGCATGCTTTTAATTGATGACTCTTGGTGACTAATCACCATTTGCAGGCTGTCAAGTTACACACAGACTGCTTGAATGAAGCTACTTTGTTGTTACCTTGAATGCATTATTGATGCATTATTGATAATGCAGATTATACATTTATTGTTGTTCACCTGTATATAACGACTGATGGCTTTGTTAATAAATATTGGGTTTTTCTTCATTATTTTTGTCACTGTTTGCCACTACCCAATATTTCACTCAACACTGCACCACTTCCACTTTTTGTTTGCCATAAACCATTGTCAGCTTGGACCTGAACCTCTATTAAGGATTATTTAAGACTTCACGTTAAACTACCTAACCCTGAGGAGCAAGAAGGGCAATATCTGGATTGCTCTTGAAATTGAATGTTTGATACTGATGCTCAGACGCAGTAGATAACCTATGTCCGTAAGTACATGTAAGTGTTCTCTTAAATCCACATGGGACATTGTCATTATTTGATCATATACACCATAGTCCCACAATGAACACAGGGTCACCCTCTCGTTATATACTTCCTGCGAGTCAGGTGAGGTAAACATGACTATCTGTAAAGCAGTGGGGCTCCTACCTTTTCTATAATAGGATCTACTTAAGTTCAATGAAATCGTCCCAGGCTACTAATACATATTATTAGTGTTGTAATAGTGACCATGCCATGCAAGATTACAATAATAGCTACCCAATGCAAAATAACCAGCAATGGTCACTTTAATGTATCAGGCAGGGTTGCCAGCAGTAATGTAAAACATGCATTGGTAATGCATCGGTTTCGCCTATGTAATGAATAAAGAGCTGTTTTCATCAATCATCGTCCGGGAGCAGGAAAGAGTTCCCTGACAGATAACACAGGATTGGGGAGGATGTGATGCAGCGGCTGGAGCTGCTGACTCAAGAGCTGGGGATCCTGGTTCGAGACTCCACGGCGCCGCGCAACATCCTGTGAGTCTATGCAAATCACTTAATCTCTCCGGTGATAAATTGTTATATAAATATGCTGCAAGAGTAAAAGGTAAAACTTTAAGAAAATATAGTTCCACCAAAGCGGATGTTAATAGTATTGAAACTGATAAGAGAAGCAGACGAGGAACAAGCATTGGTAAATGCAGGAAAATATGCTACAGCCAATAGAAATGGAGGAAAGGTAAGTTGCACGCACAGGAACCAATGAGAAGCCAGGAAAGAGAAGAGGCTTTTAAAGTTTATATTAAAAACAATATATTTCTCAAGCACAGCGCAAAGCGCTGTGCAAGCGAAACCTAAAGAGGTGTTGTCAAATTGGAATGCTTATATATGGAATGCATATATATGGATAATACATGACAGCCGTAGATGCAATGTCCCGGAACCAAAGTAATATTATTAGTAACACTGCATGATTTATCATTCAAATGCAAGTTTTAAATATATTTTGAAATCAATTTTCTCCAAACATCAGTTTACGAGTTCTGAAAATACACACATTTTCATCGAAAATTCACGCTTTTCATTTTTGGGATACATATATTAATTCAAACCGGTGTTTCAACTTGTAAAAGAATGAGTGCAAGTTCCCAAAGCTCTGCTCAGAAACCCACTGGCAGTGCAATTAAATGTCACTGTGCCCATAACCAAGAAAGTGTAGCCTTGAATCCACCTCATGTCTCTTTAATCCACAACCAGCCACTCCCTGACCCTTTATCTCACGCTTGCAGGTTCCTGCTTTCTTCCTTCATGACAGTTTTTCCGTCTTTCTGTTCCTCCATCTTTTCGCTGTTTTTCGCTCTCTTGCTCTCGATAAATGTCTGATGTAGAAAAATGTGTGCTGGTCCCCAAAAATCAGTACCATTGGCCTCCACCGGCAACCACCAGTTCAAATGAAGCCCTCATTCAGCCAAATAAAAGCTTCTAATTTATTAGGCTGGGCTGTACACAGAAGAATTACTTTCAGGAAGCTGGAAGCTAACAGTAGCTACCGAGCAACTCATCGGAGAAGCCTGCTCTAAAGCATGTTGGAACATGCTTTTGCCAATGTTTGTCAATTGCTGCCTAGGAACAAAGGGCTCCAGACACCTAAATATCAAGAGTGGGTCAACCCCCAACCTGCCAGATCTGAGCTCAAATGTGGTAAGACATCTCCCTTCTAAAAGTAATTCCCTTCCCAACATCACTTGACTACTTCTATGAGGAAAATAAATTGACAACCATAGGAATTTCAAAGGTAGAGGTCAGCCCTCTGTACCAACATCCATGGGTAAAATCATATAACCGTTCAAACCTCACAACTTTGCCTTTAAAGTATAATTTTGAAAAGTTTTTAATAACATTTACAAAAGCCAAAACCGACCACACCCTCTTTATTTGCCCTACAAGGATTGACAGACTCCACTCAGCACTAAGCAGAGGCTGGGAACCATCCATAAAGATTTTACAGTGAATCTTCTAAAGTCATATCGCAGAATATTACAATTTAAGTCTATATTATTACAGAAAACCAAGGATATTCTAATTTAGGATTGGCTGAAGAGTTGAAGTGGAACCTAACTCATCTCGAAACCAGGTCAGTTAAAAACAATTCACTGTTATACATGTCACCACAGTTCCTGTTTGTTTTGGAGCTTTTCGAAAAACACTTTACAAAACTTGGCATTGTAGAAATCAAAAGATTTTTAAAAGTGGGCCACAGTAGAGTGCATTAGTAGCTTGGTGTGGCCCTGCTGCTGGGGACCCGTTGTCTCCAGACTCACTTCTACGGTTGGTTGGGTCGGGGGATTAAAATCACTGGGTTGGCCATATGTTATGGCGTGATTGTTCCCAGGTTCATTAAAGAGGCTATGCTTCCAATTTTTCACTTCAGAGCTTCCTCAATCGTGATTGGTTGCCTGCAGGACTGCTGACTTCAGGGAATGATATATAAATGTGATTAAATCAAAGGGAAGTTCACCTATAACCAGGGCCACTGAAATCATGCTGCAACAGTAGACAAAATTATGCAGCAGACCCTGGATTATGTGGCAAGTGTTGTGAATCCAAAATGCGGAGACCGCAGATTGCAATAATTATAGTGACCTTTCAGCCTGTATCCACCATTAGTGAGGTGAGGGCCTTAGTCGACCAATGATTTGAACACACTGGCCCATATGATTTCTTGCACCCTGGAGGAGACTGGTTGTGAGGTTTCCCTCTGTGGGTTCCAGCCACCCCTCCCCTGGGACTTCCTTTCCTGTTTGTCTCTTGATGCAGAGAGGTAAATGGACGATTCGATCTGGGCTACATGGCGACATGCAGGTGATTGGTCTTTGTTGGGAAAGTAAAAGAGGTCTATTAACCGAGTTGACCCCTCATTAAGACCCCTTTGTCTCTGCTCTCATCCATGCCTATAGAAGCTGGTAGTTTCTCGCACACCCATCCCATTGATTCTGTCATAAAATAATATTTTATTTAAATTTGGACAAAAAAGCTGTAAAAACAAAGATTATGGACAAACGTATGGGGTTGCTGTCATATTCAAATTGGTCTAAAGTGACTTTGAAGTGGGTTACCAGCTGGCTTGAGATGAAGGTCTCCCAAGGGGTGGATCACCTCGTGGTGCCTTCTTTTGCTGGGAAGCCTGTGATGTGGCTTTATCATGGGTGGCTCTTCCTGGTTATTTGGCCTCCGTCCTGTAAATTCCTGATCTGCCACAATGTAAAGAAATAATATAATGCACAAGATGATTATATTTTGACAATGATATTAGAAAAAAGAAATGATGTAAATCTGCTCAATATATTAACACTTGCAATGTTGTCACGATGTCAAGATGTGTCATCACTTGCATATTGTTTTACTGTCTATCATGCAAGTCAAACTTGTCAATCGTTTCACTCCATACTTCAGAGGTTTAAGGCTACAGTAGCTCAATGCCAAAGAGGGATCATGTTTTTTATGTGTGTGAAACTGTACCCGTGTGTGCATAGTAAGCCTTTATATCCTTATTTCAGGGCCTGTGCAGCGGTGGCTGCTATGGAGCGGGGGTGGTGAGCGGGGGGAAGGATAATTTGTTTTGTTTTTAAACCACGTACCAGATTACGACCGCTGCTTCTCCTCCATCCTCTTCTCTTCCTGGCTTCGGGCAGCACATAGGCTCCGCTAAGCCAATCAAGACGCTGCTGTCATCAGCATGACAGCAGCGTCGTGATTTGTCTGAGCGGCCTGTTTGGCCACTCAGACAGTACCTTGGAGCCTTGGGACTGTTCTCCACCCACTCGGAGAACAGTCCCAAGGCTCAACACTTCTAATATCAGGGCACGAGTCGGGGGTACACGCAGGTCCACGCCGCCCACCCACTATTTTCACAGGGTGGACGCCGTCCCCCCTGCAGGAAGTTGGGCCCCACATAAATATGTTGAACTTGTCCCAGTTTAAGACACCGGGACATGTTCAGCAGCGCCTACTACGTTGTCTGCTTTCCATTTCAAGCAGCAAAGTGCAGGCAGCGAGCGACTTTTCGCCTCCAGCTAGGCCTAAGTTAAGGGGCCATCAGGCCTCCTTTCTGGAACCTCACACTTAAATGTAAAGAGGGAAACAAAGGCACACAGCTTGCTATTTCTTGACAGGTATTTAAGAGAGGCATGCTTTTCCCTTTGTTCTGTCCCTGTATATAAGTGCAGACACTGTAAGACTGTCAGAGGGCCTGGTCTGTCCCAGTATTTACACAAATAATTCAAATAGCACTAGTTTATTTATTTTATAGCGCTATGTCGTGACGTCATGTGCGTCATGATGTCTCTTTCATAGTGTATAACTTGGTCAGTCCCCCCACTTCTTTTTATTGGACTTGTGCCCTGTCTAATATCATTCCCTAAAATTTCAAACCTCTAGCACATTATTTAGTAACAATACCACCACATTTTCTTCTCTGTTATTTCCTCATAGCACTCTAATATGACACTAGGACATGTTTTTCTCTTTTCACTTATTGTATGTAAATGTATAAATGTGCATGTATATATTCATTTAGGGTGCTTCTGCTGCTCTAAGCTTAAATTTCCATTATGTTTTCTGTCTAATATGTGCAACGTGTAATTTCCAAATTCGTGTTTTCATTTGTTTGATCATGTAAAATATTCTCAAGATTCACGCTCTATCACATAATAGAAAACGGATGTTAGAAGTTTCTTCACTTGGACATGGAGGCAAACTTTAAAGATGAAGCAAACTGCTGTATTCTTTTTCCGAATTCACTGTGAAATCATCTGCTTCATAGCAAAATGCGATGGATCAAAATGATTACAAGTGCATTCGATGCACGGGAAGGCAACGCACTGGCCCATATCCGAGCATGTGTTGATTTTATTCCACAATAAATCCAAGAGAGCAGCCTATAATCATATACATAATAAAGAAGAGAAATATTTCTAGCTTTTTCAAGACTTTTGAAAAGAATATACGATGACGGATAATGCACAGCACTCTCAGTAAAATCCCTCTGAGTGGCTCATCCCTTCATCAAAATGACTGATGGTCCACTCAGACGTTCTTTTATGTCCTGCACTATAACTAACAGCCTTTAAAAAAAGCTCTACATGTCCAAAATCTACTGTTGGTTGCCTGGGCAACTGAAGTGACTCTTCATCCCGAAGTGTTTGCATGTGTAAGAGGCTGCTGTTTTAGCTTTGAATCCCAGGCTGGTGTATGATGTCTTTGTCTGCCTCAAGGAAGCATTCACATAGCCTTGGTGCTCTTTCACGGGGAGTATATTTGAAGTGTTGGAGCCTCGCGAGGAGACTTAACACACCCATACATCCCGGAGTATGGCAGTAGTGAGGTGCAATGGGGAGGCAGGGGTGCAGTGGAGAGACACCTCCTTAGGAGGGCCAGCTCTGCGGGCCGGTACTGGGGCTACAGACAGTATCAGCACCCTGGAACTCCACTGTCACTAAAACCAAGGATCCTTGACTCCGGCAGCAGGATGGAGCCCCAATGCGATAACAAGCATTGGCAATGTAAATCATTCTCTCTTTGCTAATACTTGTTTGCTGCCAGTTTTGGCTTGTCAGTCTGTGTTGAACTGCAGCACAAGCATTGACAAGGTCTAAGCAATGAGGATCCATCTTGGAGCGTTGTTCTGTGCACAATTGCACAATCGCCATACATTGACTACAGATACAACAAATGGTTATTTCGGAACGTATAAAAATAAGTACACTAAATAACATTAGTTACACTCTCTAAATGGCCACCATCTTGCCACTAGTGGGTGAACACTGGATTGGGAGGGAGATCTCTGGTAAGAAGAGAAAAAAAGCAGTGTGTGGGGAAAAGAGACTATATGCGAAGGGGCAGGGATGATGGGAGAACAGAAAGAGAAGGGAACTGGAGCAAGGTGAAACAGAACCATGAATGTTAGCTTTTGATAAACAGTCAGTTTGTTGATCAAACAAATTAACCTGTTGTGCAGATAAATCAATTCTATATGGGGCTGTTAATTTTGATACAACAAAGGGTGTGAGAGGAGAAGTGGGATGAGGGGAATGCCGAATGAGAATTACTGGAGCTACAGGATGGACAGAGAGAGAGAGGGTGCATGCGGTATTAACTAGAAGGATCAAGGCGAGCTAAAAGGGAGCATAAAAGCAGTGTGAGAGATCAGTGAAAAAAGGGAGGTGAAGAGAGCAAGGAAAGCTATACACTATTGAGTGCTAAAAGTCAAATGCTATGGAAACCTCCACAAGGAAATATAGTTCTCTGACGTCAGCAATGGAAGGTTACCACCCAACGAATATGAAGGAAAAACATCAAACCAGGAACAGGGAGCTGAAATAGACAAGCAAGCCATCCAATTATGACTGAGGGACATACTCAAATTCCATTCTAAGTATATATGTAAAGCATTGGTAACAATTCTATTTGCAAAGCAAACCCACAAAACTGAGGGGTTTCTTTCAGGGGGTAAAGAGTGTGAACCTCTTTTGGGGGTATAGAGGGAGACATGCTTTCACAATCTTTTCAGTACTCTGGTACACCTTCTGTTCGCACCAGTCCCTCTTTCACCATTGAAGATCGGCCTAAAACCCCTACAATTCACTATCATTATTGCGGCAGCAATCAAGGCACTCGGACCAAAGAATGACCAGTCTAAGTGTCAGGGGCGTAGCTTGGTCAATAAGACTAATGGGTGCGAGGGGGGGGCGGTGAGCTTCAGATTTCTGAACAGTCACGCTGGGATATCTTGTTAAAACACATCATATGAGAAGCAGGGCATGAGGGGGGCTTGAGGGGCAGTGGAAGGTGAGTAAAGGGTGAATTGTTAAGGGCATTTAAAACACAACATTTTAAGGCCTTTAAAACAAGGAAGAGAGCAAGTGTGTGTGCGTGTGTTTTTGTCAGTGTGGGCATGTAAAAATCCTAGGTAAAATCCAACAGAAACTTCCCCATAACTGACCGAAAGCCCTTGTACCCAATTATTTAATACAGAATAATTGTTTTAGGAAGGTGTCACACCCCAACCCCCCCTGAAGCTACGGCCCTGCTAAGTGCTGGGCAAACTGGGCAGTTGCTCTGGGTGCCAGGCACAGCGGGACGCCTCACTGAGCTACAAAGACAGGTGTGTCTCCAGGCCACACACAGTCAGAAACAACTGTGTCCCTTTAACTTCAAAGCTCTAAATGCCAGGGATGAAAGTAATCTCTATATGACCAGCGTTTGGGTGCACAGATTTGGGACAGCAGCAGTTAAAAGTCAATTAATTAATGTAGGTGTCATTAACAATGAGATGTCAGCAACCTACATAACAAAGACAAACACTTCACATTCCTCAGCAGGTGAACTGGTGTCTGGCCCCAAAGAGATAACAAAATCTAAACAAATCACCAAGTGATACTGTTTTTAGGTGTTGCCTGAGACAGCGTGTTGGACTTAGCCCTCTCTGAAGGGTCACACCAAACTTTTTGCCTTCACTCCTCCTGTTTTGCTGAGTTTGTTTTTTATGGACGTAGGACTCTGAGCACTTTACCATTGCTAACCAGTACTAAATTGCTTGTGCTCTCTCCTCTAAACATGGTAACACTGGCTTACTTGGTAACACTGGCATATTTAATTTACTTGTAAGTCCCTAGTATAGTGATATACCATATATCTAAGGCTCGTAAATTAAATCCTACTAGTGGTCCTGCAGCACCTTTTTGTGCCGTCCACTTAAGTAGCCCTTTAAAAACTTGTCTCAGGCCTGCCATTGCAGCCTGTGTTTGCAGTTTAAACTGCAATTCACCTTGGAAAAATAAATGATTTGCCAAGCCTAAAACTCCCTTTTAATACGTATAAGTCATCCCTAGAGTACGCCCTAAACAGCCCATAGGGCAGGGTGCATTGGATTTGAAACATTGGACTGGTACTTTTAAGTTTTACAGATCTTGGTAGTGAAAAACTCAAAAATGTGTTTTTTACTGCTGTGAGGCCTACCTCTCCCATTGGATAATATTGGGTTACCTTATTAAATTTAATAAGTGATAATGTTTGGTTGGAAGCAGGTAGGAATGCCATGCTTGGTATCTAAGGAATTGTAATTTAAAACTCTCTTTAATGGTAAAGTCAAATTTTAACTCACAATTCTGAAAATGCCACTTTAGAAAGTAGGCATTTCCTTTCCCTAAATATTTGGGGCTGCAACCTGTTCCTGGATCACATGACTAGGTGCAGTTGGCAGTTGGTCTTTGTGTATTCCTCCCAGACAGCCACACAATAGAGGGTTTGGGTGTTGGCATGATGAGCCATCCTGACTTGATGGGAGGGGCGGAGCTTTCACCTCTCACACTTCACCTTCAGAAACACTGCCTCAGGTCACACACAAAGGACTTCACACTAGCCTATTGTGCCTGCAGACAGACTGGGCCAAGAACAGGGAGTCAGAAATTCCAGATACTTCTGTAGGAGGAAGATCCCCGAAGTTTCTTCCAATTCAAAGTGGGCACCAGGTATAAAAAGGAGACTCTGAGACCCACCCTTCTGTATATTCCTGGACTGTGGATAATACAGAAGAAGGACTGCCCTCCTGCCAGAGGACTACCCTGCTGCTAGAGGCCTGCCCTGTTGTCTGAAAAGGAAGACTGGACCTGCACCCTTCATCCCAGGATGACCTCCTGTTCTAAGCTACAGGGGCACAACAAAATACAGAGGCCTGGCTGCAACTGTCCAGCTGACCTGCTGTACTGGACCTGCCTAAGCCCTGCTGGCCGCTGCTGGAGTGAGTTCCTGATCCCCAAGGGGTGTAACACAGGTTCTTGGCCCTTAGTGTGGCATCAGTTGAGCTCCTCCTAAAAGAAAAGGAGAAATCCTGATTGTTTTGGGGTCTTTGTGACCATGAATTGGCCCATTCAAGCTAAGATCTTGCTGCCTGCAGCGCCCGCCTACGCAAAGCTATGGTGAACCTCACTCTTCACGCTACAGTGGCTGCCAGCGAAGAATGACAACGCAATATCTGCACATCGCGCAACGCATCGACAGCCCTCAGTGACCTCCAAGACGGAGCTCCAGCAACGACCGTCCGTGACACCCGACAGGATCTTTGCACTACAGCAATGACTGCCCCGATGCAAGACCTGCTCTTTGCGCTACAGCAACGACCATCCACAATGCTCTCTCTGCTCCTCTCGGTCTCCTCCACCGTGAAAGGAAATCTTTCCGCTGAACTTTAGAAGGTAACTTTTTCAGCAGGACTAACCTGGTCCGACTCAGCCAAACTGGAGCCCAGTGGACGAAGAAGAAAGCGCCCGAAGGCCCCACGCACGTCCATGTCCTCTTGTACCGACTCCAAGGTAGAGGCAGCAAAGGAGGTGGGAGGGTAATGATAATGACCACCTAGCGGCCACACCAGACTCATCTGGAAAGGCAAGGTTGTCCCAGAAGGAAAGCGAGAGGGGCTGGAGCAAACTCTCTTCGTCATAGCCTCCTCCTTAATCAAATGGATGAATCGTTTATTCTGCTGATTAGCCCATGCAGAATATGATGTCAGTTACATCATAACCAGCAGATACGGGCGCAGGCTGTGACGTGTTGGGGATGCACTCATGAGGACATGTCTTCTTCGTGCATGTGCTGACATTACCTACGTAGGTGCTGTGTCTGATCATCTGTGCAAATTAACCATGTGTCTGTTAATTTCAGACTGCATTGACATTAACGGTAGGGGTGGGTGCAGGGGGAAACTCAGCTATGTGGCGGAGTCAGAGTTTTTTTGGCAACTTCGTGCTCCTAGCGGAGAGCAGAGTTGACATAACTCCACAAATTCTGCTGTCGGAGCGGTGTTCCCCACCCAGGCTTACTCCGTTTGTTGAACTCCCTTTGATTAATTGTGGAGAACAATAGCCCGACGGGCAGCGAAAATGCGATTCCTAAACTCCACGACCAAAGTCTATGGCTCGACGAACTTAACGCTAACTACCTCTCTACAATTCAATGGACAAGGCCAGTGAGATGCGTACATGGCAATTTACTTTAGTGAAGTGCGCTGCCTCTAGAAGGCGTGCGCTTCACATAGAATCTTGGGCTCTGGGTTTGAGGGAACAACTAGAACGGTTCTCAGTTACATGCTAAAGTCGCCATCTTGGAGTTCCTTTTTTCCCATGCCACCCTCCAAGGGTGTCCATAGTTCATCTTCCTTTGTTTTTGACAATTCCTAAGACCGATGGCACATGTAGAGTAACCCCTTGTTCTGTGAATACTGACAGTACCCCCTCACAAAGGAGGTCCTTCCGGTCGGGGTTTTGCTGGGAACTTTTGATGAAAGGCCTTCACCAGCCTAGGAGCATGCACATCTGTGTCCAATTTCCAACACCTTTCTTCCGGCCTGTAGCCTTTCCAGTCTATCAAATAATAGAGTTGCTTCTTGACTCTTTTCGAATCCGAAATTCTTTTAACCTCAAAATCCTCTCCAGTTTCAAGTTGCACTGGCTGAGGTGGTAGAACTATTCTCAAATTTTAAGGTACCTTCTTCAACAAAGAAACATGAAAAACTGGGTGAATCTTCATTTTATGTGGTATTTTCAAGCAAAATTTTACTGGGTTCATTATCTTTTCTATGAGATATGGACCAACAAACCGAGGTTGAAACTTGTGATTTCCTTTCAACCTAAGGTGCAATAGTTCCGTCAGTGCGTTGTAGGTTGAGAGCTGGCCCTCATGAATGTCGTAGTGCTCTCTCTGAGGTCTTGTAAGGACATCAGGATTTCATGTTTATACAGGTCACCCACTGCAAAGATACCCACCTCTGTCCAGGGTCCAGTGTTATGACGATCCTCCACCTCATGGAGCGCCGGAAGCACCCACAGTGGTATAGTGGATGCGTTAAATAAACTTGTTGCAATATTAATGTAGAAAGAGGTTTCTTTTCCTTTGTGGCAGAAATCTTTGCCTTACAAATAGTCAGTTCTGCATCTGACTTGCAGACACGGTTTCCAACCATTTTTATTGATTTGTTGCATACTATTTTTCTGGCATGAAATAGTATGGGAACCAGAGTTTTCAAAAATATTGGATCTGACTGGTTTTAATGGCATTTTTGGACTGATTCCTTCAGTCTTCAGCTCACTATTTCAGGTCTTTTACTATCCCACTGATAGTTGGTTGTGCAATTCTCATTTTTCTTCTAGTGAAGAAATAAAAACAGCATGAATTCCAGTGTGAATGGAAATGATCTTTATCCAGCTGACTAGCAGTGCTGGAATAATATGGCGTTATTGAAGAATTATTTAATAAAAAAAAGCGCAAATTGGACTTTATTGTTCCTTAAGCTTCAATCTCCTCAAGTGAGACCTTCTTTTTGGTGCATGAACTGTTATGAAACCTCCTGGAGGTTCCATCAGAATTGCCGCCAATAATGGCGTTCCACATGGGAGAAGTGATTTGAATGATAAGACTGCACCAATCAGAATGCACTGCTATGCAGCTGTCAATCCCGAAATATGGAGTATATGATGACATTCAAACCCCAACAACATCTGCTCCATCACCTTCTCTGGCAAGGATCAGAACGCAGGCAGTGTCTGCATCGTTGGATTCCCTTGATGTTGCAATTCTTTATGTACGTGCCCAAGCTTTAATGTAGGCTAACCTACGATGTCAATCTCAGCCAGTGTTGCTGTACAATCTGTTGCAGCTTTCTTATTATCATCGATGGCTCCCATGCCACCTGGGAGTTCAACTTCTACATTTTTTGGAAGATCCATGCCAGCTCTTGTCTCTAAGAGGAAATTATGGGTAAAAATATGCAATAACTGTTGCTCCTTTTTTGGAAGCTACATGAAGGAAAAGTTAATGAAGGGATAGTTTGTACCCTTTATTTTTGTTCTCAATATATGATTTTTCACCATGGGGCAATAATCAGAGAAAGAGTATGAGCGTCTAGCTTCCTTCGTTTATCATTGTGCACATAGCCGTACATTTCATTTATCTATAGTCATCATATGTATCTTTCTTATCATTCTGGGGGTGTCATGAATAGCGTATCTTTTCTATTCTGAGCATTCCCCTACTTGCATTACATGTGCTAAACAATTTGCCAAAATGCTCAACACGCATGATTTAGGATGCACATTTGGTTTTTATTCATATGTTCTGCAGTGTGATAACCAAGTCTAGGTGAATATATTTGCAATGCTTTATCTAACTGCTGAGTGCTTCATTTTTACGTTAGTTTGCTATTAATTTCTATGAGTTTCTAAAAGGCTGATAACTATGTGGATCACATTTGTTGATATTCAAAGTACACAGTCTCGTAGAATGAAAATCCCTGAAAGGACATCAGGCCTCTTTCTGTCAATTGACAAGAGGTCTTAGAAACAATGACATTATGTGATCAAAATTGAGCACAAAAAGTAAAGGGCAGAGAGGAGACTTCACACCAGACGACACTGGGACAGGACATGAAGAACCATATTTCTGGTTCCTATTGAATTCTGCCCGAACTGGAAGCACTTGTCCTTCGGCACTGATTTATCTCTGCAGCTGGCTTGGTAAGACTAGGATTGCAGACCTTGCTATTTCCATGAACATAGAACTTCATTGTTCCAACACGTATGCATGTGTGTATCGTCTCTGAAACTCGTAATAGGTTTTGTGTTGCTAGGATTCTAGAATTAGACTAGCACTTAGAAGTAGCAGAAATATGGTAGGACTGCTGTGTATTACTAACAGCAATCATGTTGGAGTGGTAGCTATTTTTCACGCTTTTGGTAACTGTTGCTGCTTCTATTTTATCTGTCTTTATCGCAGTTACAATTCATATTGTGAGCACAAGACTAGGGTTTTTTTTTTTTAAATAAATATTTACGATATAACCTTTGTGCTCTGGTGTTTTTGAGTGTTTTATTCCTTAATGAAAGAGGATTTGTGGTTTCACTGATTGTCCCTGTAACATCTCATGAGATTGACCATTAACTAGAACACATCTCTCTCCGACACTGCTCTGTGGGTTGCATAATGGTTGCAGTGGAACTGGTTTTCTGATTCAGGTTCTAGAACCCTATTGCTAAGGGGGCTAGAAAACCGACCTCTGTGTTTCTAGAAAAAGTCTAGAAAATATGTAATTCTTGTGTCCTCGTAAACCAATAATCATCCTTCTTTTTAAGGCAGCCTCTTGGCATTTTCTGATTACCACATGCCTTGTTGGTGGATCTCAGAGCTTCCAATCGTATTGCTAACTATGATTTGGTCTGTGACATATAATAAGCCCATAAGATGAGCTCTTCACTAGCATTCTCTGACAATCAGGTGTGGGACACTAAAGACACGAGCCACAACCTATAGTTCTCAATACGCGTCTCATATCTATCATTCTATTTTTAGTAGCTTTTAAATTTGTTCTTGTATGTATTTGATATTAGCATTTTTAAAATATTAGGTAGCAGACTATTTTTTGATATTAGCCTACCTGTAGACGCTTACCGTCCTACAGGAGCCATTTTCCCATCTCTTTGTCCCCGGGCCACTTGAGTGGAGGGAGGTTTCTTTGTCAAGGGTGACCTGCACTCACTTCTGCTGGGCCATCCTGTAGCCGCAATAATGGAAGTGAGACGCTCTAGTCTCCCTCCACCTATCTGGGCTTCCGGCCACAAATAGGGACGATAACGCCGACATGCAGCTGACGCGCGCAGCGGGCACGCCGGAGGTGCGCCAAAGGCGCGCCAAAGGCAAGCCCGTCTGCGCCTGTCCTCGCCTGGACCGCGCCCAGCGCCCATCCCCCTGGTCCTTTCACGCCAAACACTGCAGACACCATCAGGTACTCGCGGGACGCATTATTGGCATTGAGATTTCTTACCCCTGCCACGATCCCCTGTCATCTCCCCTGCTCTAATCAAACTGGGTGTCCTAGACTTAATTTGGTAAATAACCCAGCGGCTACAGGTGCAGCCGCCCAGGAAATGCCCCAGCCCTAACAGTTCAAACATCTCCTGCATGTTACTGAACACTAGATTCCTAGTGAAACATCATCTAGCGTTCTCTGACCTAGTGCAAACACAGTGCGCTGATGTGACATTTGTAAGGGAAACAAGGGCAGATGCTAGCTCTGGCCCAGACATTGTTGCAGCCACCCCCCCCCCCCCCGGCTATACCATATGACGGCTAGACAGACAATTAAAAAAAGGAGGGGGACTGGCGGTGTTTGATCATAATCATTTTAAAACTACATTTGAGCCAGTAACCACTCCTGGTTTTGAGGCTTTAGCCTTCTCGGTGCAGCCAGCGGATTCGCTGGCTGTTAAGGGATTGCTAGTCTATCGCCCTCCGGGACCGAGGTGTGGCTTTGCCGACAAGCTTAGTATGTTAATGGAATCCTCTATCATTAATGAGAATTATCTGGTGTTGGGAGATTTCAATGTTCACCTGGAAAAGGAAACTGACCCAGACTCCCTAAAACTGATTGATGCAATGAATGCGTTTGGACTATCCCTAATTACCAAAGGTCCGACGCACAGGGCTGGACACATTTTAGATGGGATTTTCTCCAACTATGCTGCCATCACTCTACTCCCATCTCTCCCTCTGATTTGGTCAGACCATTGGGTGGTTAAGTGACAGATAAAGACTGAGAAATCCATCATGTATAGAAACTCTACCCAGCAAATTTCAAGTAGAGCATGGCATAAAATACGGCCAGTCGAATTGGGAGATGCCATGACTCCTGGTCCATGGCAACCAGGGGATAACTTGGAGCAAAGTGTTGAGAATTTTGCACTCCGGCTAAACTCTGCATTGGATATAGTAGCACCAATCATTCAAAAAACTACAGTTAAGAAACATTCCCAGCCCTGGTACAACGAAAACCTTAGGATATCAAGGCAGGATTGTCGTAGACAAGAACAAAAATGGAGGAAAAATTATGAGGTGGAGGAGAAAAATATCTATAAAATTAAATTAGCCAAGCATAAAAAATGTATCTTAGCAGCAAAGACCTCATACTACTCAGAGCATATAAAAGCCGCTTGCGATGCAAACAAAACCCTTTTCTCAGTAATAACAAAAATTGGTAACACCAGCCAGCCCAAATCATGCAGTAATAAACCAAAACTTGTGATGCACTGGCAAACTTCTTTCAAGAAAAAGTTGCTAATATTGTCAATAAATTCACTGCGAAGAGAGTAGCCAACCATCAGGATGGGCATGTCTTAATTGACCCTCCAGGTCAAATTAGTTTCTCCACCTTTAAGGCCCCTTCAGAAGAACAACTCATAGAGTTAATCCCACTAATAAAATCTGGTGCGCCAGAAGACCCCTGTCCCCCTAGTGTAATACATATGATCCCTGTTCAAGTGGCACAATACCTGGGGCAAATTTTCAATAACATGTTTGCAGGAGGGATCTTCCCCTCTCACTGGAAACTTGCCTCGATTCTCCCCCTACTAAAAAAGACAATCTGAATGCCCTGGACCTGAATAACTATCGTCCTATATCAAGACTCCCCTTTGCCGCCAAGTTGGCAGAGAAAGTAATGAATCAACAGCTCTCAGAGTACTTAGAGGAAAACTCTCTATTGGACGATACACAACACGGGTTCAGAAACAAACATAGCACATAGTCTGCCCTGGTGGTAGCGACAGAGGATATACGAGAATTGCTTGGCAGGGGGGGGACGGCGGCTTTGATTCTGCTGGATCTCTCCGCAGCCTTTGATATGGTCAGCCACGAGATCTTGGATGACCATATGCGTGGCCTGGGGATAGAGGGTACAGCGTTGGATCTCCTGCAATCATTCTGGGCAAAAAGACAACATAATGTGACGATGGGCAAGTTTGTTTCTGGGCCTTTCTCCCTACCATCCGGAGTCCCCCAGGACTCGGCACTGAGCCCAACACTGTTTAACCTCTATGTTACGCCACTTGCGTCAATTATTAAAAATTCTGATTTCTTCTTAGCGTCTTTCGCTGACGACACCCAAATTGTGGTGTCACTAGCAAATCCTGAAAACAATTTGGGTGTGGCATTCAGCACATGCATGAGTAAGGTGAGCAACTGGATGGACTGCAACTGTCTTAAACAGAATACCGCAAAAACTGAGGTCATCATCTTCGGCAATAACCCCTCTTTCTGGACACCGGACTGGCGGCCACTAGAGTTGGACTCATTGCCTGTACCCTCAAATAAAGTAAAAAACTTATGCTTCCTGATAGATAGAGAACTGAAGTTCAAGGACCAATTAAACAAAATTACATCTGCCTCATCCTGCTCGCTAAGGCTTATAAAAAAGATCGAACAATTTCTGCCGCCCGAACTTTTGAAAACGGTAACCATGGCATTAGTTCTTACAAGGATTGATTATTGCAATGGTCTCTACCTTACTCTCGCATCGGGTCTCCTGAAGAGGCTTCAGACATTGCAAAATGCTGCTGCTCGTTTCCTCTTTAAAATTCTTAAATACGAATCGGCTAGAGGAGCCATCAGGAAGTTACACTGGTTGCCAGTCAGGAAACTCTGTAGGTTCAAGGCTCTCTGTCTGGCTTATAAATCTTTGCACGGACTTGGGCCAGATCACTTTAAGAAGAAACTCAAATGGTATGTACCTGCAAGGACGCTTCGCTCAGGCTCTGCTAAGAACCTGATTGTCACCCCATTCAGGAGGGCTATCTGGGGGGGAAAGAGTTTTTTCAGGACCACTGCTGTGTTCTGAAACAGTCTGCCATTAACACTAAAAACTGCCCCCTCCTTACTTACCTTCAGAAAAGCCTTAAAAACTTGGCTTTTCACACAGGACTAGGAGGCATTTGCGCACCTGCTTGACCCGTCGCTGACATTGCTGTAGCCAAAATCAGATTTCTATAGTGCCAAGACGCCCTTGGGCATTAGTTTGCGCTTTATAAATTACATGTACATGTACATTACATACATATCTACCCATTTGTTGTCCTGAGTGAGTTTATTGCCATGTGATGCAGTTGAGGTGCCAACAACTTTAAATAGGGTCATCTCTTTGCTTGCTTCTGAGACCAACACCCAGAAAGTGTCCATCTCTGACTGAGAAAAGACTTCTGCTGTTATGTTCTTGATTCTTTGCACAAAGTGGCTTCAGGAAATATAGGCAGTAATTCTGCATTATCGGGTCAAAAAAGTATGCTTTTACTCGCCAAACATTTCCCACAAATTGTCACAGTCTCTGTTATTGGAAACAATCCCATGAACCTGATACTTCTGATCAACTCCAACCATTTCATCACCTGAATTGTTTTCCATGTTTACCCCAAAGCCAATAATACTAGCTACATCTGCATACAGCTCCAGTTCCTCATTGGATACCCTTTCTTCTCACCACAGTGAGGCACTGTGTAGTGATCACACTGAGGCAGGTAAGTGTGGGAACACTATGTTTAATGACTGTTCATCTCCACAGCTTCCAGGGAACCAAACATAACTGCTCCTGGTATTCAAACATGCACATTCCATCACCATGACAGTGACATCATAGAGAGTTATAACCAGAGCTATAGAGAAACTAGAGAGAGACTACTACAACATCTCCTTTCTCTCCACGAAATGAACAAAAGCATAAAACATGCATAGCAAAGGCATAAGTAATAGAAAAAAAACCTGAAACAATAAAGAATAAGCATCAACATAGAAAAGCAAAACAATCCATGCATTGAACACAAGGAAGTGATCGATCCCTTACTGAATGGTTATAGATGCATAACAGAATGATTAAAGATCCAATCATTTGGGTGGCACAATACTCCTGCCACTCTTGCATGGAGAAACATATTCAAGAGACAATTTGCGAGACTGAGAAGATGGTGGAGTGCTCCTTTTCTGAGACTGCTGTGATTGTTGGAGAGCATCAGCATCATCCCCAGACTCAAGCCCCAAATGCAGCACCACTCTTCTGGGAACTTTGTAGATCCGTGAAAGATTCCACCAACTCCTCCCATTGACCCACACAGCAAAGCGTGAAGTGGCATCCACTCTAACAGGAGGACCAAACTTAGAAAGACCTTTAGCCACATTGTGGGGTGACTTTATTCTGACCCAATCTCCCACTTTGACACCGGAATCAAACCCAACCACATCAGAGACAGAAGACTTGCTATGCGTCCCCACATCAGTTTGACAAAATTCAATCTTAGACCGTAAACCTCATTTCTTCATCCAAGCAGGACACTTGAAAAGTAGCTACCCTCCCACGAAGCAGCTCAAAAGGAGTAAAACCCGTCACAGGATTAGGAGTGGTACGATGTGCCCACAACATGCTCTGAACAGCTTCCTTGATCTCAATCGTGGAAGAAACTGCCCACTGAACACACTCGACAAGAATTTGGTTTGTTCGTTCAATGAAACCATTGGCCTGTGGGTGATATAAGGCCACACGGCAGTGTAAAATACCAGAATGGGATAAGAAATCAGACATCTCTTTAGAAGTAAATTGTACCCCATTGTCTGATACAAATTCCTTAGGGAAACCTTCTCTTGCAAAAAGACTTTGAAAAAATTTGATTACCTCTTGAGTATTGGGATCAATCATGAAATGAACCTCTCACCACTTGCTGAAATAATCAGCTACAACCAACGCAAATTTGTATTTGTTTGGAAGCACATTGAAAGGACCCACGAAGTCAACAGCTAACTTCATCCATGGACCATTTGGAAGCTCAACTTTTTGAACAGGAGGATTAATGACCTTAATAACTTTATCGCTGGTACAACACGTCACACACCCCCCAACAACATCATTTACCTGACGATCCATTGAAGGCCACCAGTACACACTCCGAATCCTCCTTTTAGTATTAGTTTGTCCAAGATGACCTTCATGCCCATAATCAATGATGCAAGATCTTAATGCGAAAGGGGGAACAAATTTATCTCCACGCATGATCATTTTACCTCCCTCCAAAGTGAGTTCATCAGCAATCTTAAAAAAAAAGGTTGTAGATCTCCATCCAAATGTTTTTCTTTAGGCCACCCTGAAACAATGTGACCTTTCACCTTCTTGAGAACAGTATCAGATTCCATCGCACCAAACCACTCATGTTCAGTAAAGCAACCCACATTGCAAGCATCCACCACGGCAATCAAGCATTCTTCATCCTCATCTTGATCAGTAAGATGTTGTTTCCCATCGGCAAAGGAGGCCTGGAAAGAAAATCAGCTCTTGTGTTCCTTCCACCAGGAATATGTGCTAACTCAAAATTGTACTGTAGCAATTTCGAGCTTAATCTAGCGATTCTCGGTGTGTGATCCTTGACAATATTCCCATTGAAAATGGGAATGAGAGGCTTGTGGTCGGTAAGCAATTTGAATGTCTTCCCCCACAAAAAGCACTTAAACCTCTCCACAGCCCAACAACACGCCAACAACTCCCTCTCAATGACAGAATGGTTCTTCTTACTGTCGTAAAGCATGAGAGGCAAAACCAACAGTATGTTCCTTGCCCTGCTTGAACTGAGTGATCATACCACCCACACCATCCAAACTGGCATCAGCAGACACAACACACTGATTATGAGGATCAAAAGGAGTAAGAATCTTACAAGAACCTAGTTCTTGTTTTATGCGAAGAAATTCATCTTGGCAAAATTGATCCCAAACAAAAGTAACTTTCCTCTTGAGTAAACCCCTTAGATGTACAGTTTTGGCAGCAAAATTAGAAATACATTTAGTGTAAAACTCACACACTCCCAAAAACGAAGAAACTTGTTCCTTGGTAGTGGGGCACGGAGCATTCACAATAGCCTCAATGAGTCCCTCACTTGGTTCAATTCCTTCACCAGAAATACGATGACCCAAATACTCAATGGATTCAACTCCAAAAACACACTTAAGTTTATTGTCAACAATCCCTTTCTCTTGCAGTTTGTTTAAAACCTCACTATGATTTTTGTCATGCGACATTTTGCATTTACCCGCAACTAAAATGTCATCTTGAAAAATGACCGTGTCCTTCACACCTTCCAATACTTTTTCCATTACACGTTGAAAAACGGAGGCTGCCGAAGCCAACCCAAAAGGCATCCTTCTAAATTGCAAGGTACCAACAGGAGAAACAAAAGCCGTTAGATGTTTACACATGGGATCCAACTCCACTTGGTGGTAGGCAGATGCAAGATCTATTTTAGAAAAAAATTTGGCACCAGAAAACTTTGAGAGAATGTCATCAATCCGGGGAAGGGGTGAGAGTCAACCCAGATTTCTTTGTTCAGACTGCGCAAGTCAATGCAGACTCTCAAACTCCCATTCTTCTTGCGGGCAACCACCAATGGAGACAACCAAAGAGATGACTCGATAGGTTCGATGACACCTGATTCACACATCCGTCTCAGCTCTTAAGACAAATCCTTCCTGATACTGAATGGCACATTACGAAGCTTGTGCTTAACAGGCACAGCATGTTCCTTCACCTTGATTAAATGTTTGAACCCTTTGATGCATCCCAAATTATCAGCAAACACATTCTCGAATTTGTTGGACCAAGTGGAGAAACTTTCACCTTGAACAGGATCACCCACTACCGTCATCTGCTCAGTCGTCCCCGGCCTAAGAGTCATGCCAAACAGACCCTGGTGGTACCATCCCAAAATATTGAGACCTTTTCTTGCGACATAGACCTTTCCTTGAATAGATCTATCCTTGAATATAAGAGTAGTCTCAAAAAACCCTCTCTCTGCCTTCAAACGAAACAGGACTCCTATCTGGTGGTTGAAGAGGTTTGTTCGCCCAGTTACTCTCAAATAACTCTTCAGTGACCATTGTCATGCGTGCTCCAGAGTCCACCAACAATTGTATACACTTACCATCAACAATCAGATCCACAAAGGGATCCACACAATCCTCAGAATTATCTTTAATTACCATGATGACATCAGTCAATGAGCTCACAACTTCACTCAGCGAATCACTCTTTTCTTCCTCAGAATAAACAACATTGACATTCCCTCGGATACCTCACATTTTAGCAAAATGCCCTTGTTTACCGCACTTCTGGCATGAAGCATTTCTAGCCGGACAAATCCGAGAATTGGGAAAATGGGAGGGAAACCCACATTTAGCACACACATTCTTATTGAAAAGAACTTTCTTCTCATGTCTGACAGGAGGGTGACTACTTCCCTTTGGTTCAACATGTAGCTTGTCTTTTTCCCCTTGACATTTAGCACCTTGATCTTTACGCTCATTAACAGCACCCACAACATTTTTTTCAGGTTTGAGTTCTCTTGAGGCCTTCTGTGAAAGCTCAATACTTTTTACAATAGTAATCGTTTCTTGTAAAGACGGGTTTTTCAGAGTTAACAGTTTCCCTTGAAATTTTTTATCTCTACAGTGAACCACAATTTGATCTCTGATTAACTGAGAAGTAAAATGTTCAAATTCACATTCTGAGGCTAAAATACGCAAGGCCGCAACATATGACACAATACTTTCGTCTGTGTCTTGTTCTCTTGTGAAAAACTTATGTCTAGCTACAACCAGGCTACCTTCAACGTCAAACTGTTTCTCCAACATTTTTACTGCTTGATCAAATTCATTTAACACCTCTTCTCCCTCACCCAGATCAAGAGGAGGCAAATGCTCAAGAACAGCCTGACCCTCAAAACCTAGATTGTGCTCTAAGATAAATCTTTTACGTTCAGCACTGAACCTTGTCCCCCCCATGGCACCTAAATATTTAATGAATCCCCTATACCACACCTTCCACCTGACTGGTGGATTACCTGGAAGCTGTTAGAAAGGGAGAGGAGGTTGTACATGTTGCATTTCACAATGAAAATACCTAACAACGTGGAAAAGAAATGTAAAAACAGCAAGCTTCTACCTGTGAAAAAAACAAGTTAAAATGCACAAATTACCAGAGAAAAACCAAAGAGTAACAATCACGAATAGAACATAAAAACAGATTTTCCACAGTAACTTTGCTTAGGAGATAAAATTCTTCTGAAAAGTATGGCTAAAGAGAAACAATTATGCAAAAACAGTACCTTGTGAACAAGAACCTCTTGCTGCTTAAATGTTGTTATGCCGAAGAAATAGGAGCAAAAAACATCTCACTCGTGCCCCTGAAAACACACTTACTACAAAAATAAGCGCAAGTGCTTAACGTGCCGATCCAAACAAAACGATGCATCTTGTGCACTCCAATGCGTTGCTAAGGTGCTTTTCCCTACAGGACAAGACGACGTCGCGTTGCTTCCGACAACCAAAACGTTGCCACAGAGATCAGGCTGAAGCGTCTTGTGAACTCCAATGCGTTGCTAAGGTGCTTTTTTCTACCCGACGTGACGGCGTCGCGTTGCTTCCGGCAACACAACGTTGCCCCCGAGATCAGGCCGATACTTCTTCCGACCTTCAATGCGTTGCCACAGAGATTTACACTTCAGGACGTCACGAAGAAGCGTCGCTTGTGACCTGTAGAATGTTGTGACTCAGCACGCAAGAATTAGCTTCGTGGGACGCTTCTCTGCTGCGCGTATCCTCACCCAATTACGCGCTCCATGCATCCGCCAACACCGCGGGAGCATTCCATTGCGTCATCATAAGGGGTTGAACAGGGAGAGGAGACGGACCTCTCAATGAGCAGCCACAGCCGAGCAAAGAGCGCAGCACTGGAAGACTCGCACAACTTGCACAACCAAAAGGTGTTAGATAGCTCACTGTTCTGTGCCACAACGATCCCAAACAGCGACTGCAAAGTAGAAATTCACTGGCAGGAACGGGACAATGTGGTGATCCACCTTGGGAGATTCAGTTGTGAAACACCAAGATCGCGGACTTCTTTGCGTCGTCTCCTTCAGGACAACAATGCTCAAAATGTAGGACACTACCCAAAAGGCCAAAAGTGTAGAGATGGGAGCCTTTGAGAGTCCAGAGACGTTGAAGGAGAACTCGAAGACACCAACCAGGAGACCACAGGAACCGATGATGCAGAAACACAACATACAGAGATGCAGCACACGTGGGTGGAGAGAGGAACAGTCCAACTCGTCGCCAACTTTGTAGTGATCACACTGAGGCAGGTAAGTGTGGGAACACTATGTTTAATGACTGTTCATCTCCACAGCTTCCATGGAACCAAACATAACTGCTCCTGGTATTCAAACATGCACATTCCATCATCATGACAGTGACATCATAGAGAGTTATAACCAGAGCTATAGAGAAACTAGAGAGAGACTACTACACACTGTTGAAGCAGATTATGAATTGAACCCACACCTTCACGTCGTATGTTGCCTTTACTTGCCCTGGTGTAATGTTTATTGTCATTGAAACCCACTGCCACCCCAACCAGTTTTCCAAAGTGTCTATCTCTGGTGGCAAAGTTCAAATGTCCTATCAGCACCTATAATGGTGAAAAGGCAATCTTTTCTGCAGAAAAACATTCTTAACTGACTTTGAAAATCAAGATTCCTGCTCAAGAGTTTTTGATGTTTGGCCAATGTTTGGCAGAGATTCCTGCATGGTTGTACCCAGCTCAACACCCTGAAACAACAACTAAGGGGCGATTACGATCTTGCTCTGAAAGCCCTACGGCCGGCTCGGTCCCATAGAGCTTTCCGAGCGACTCGCGCTCTGAGGCTCAGAGCGACCGAGTACGATGCAATTGAGCGCTGACGGACTCAGGTCGCTCGGAGTCCCATTGATGTCTATGGGAGCCTGTTGTACATAGCATACATAGGCTCCCATAGAGAATAAAGGTAGGTCGCAGAAAAAGGCGCCCCCCTGTCGCGGGGACGCCTCAGTGCCGGCCGCCCCGTGCATGCATGTGTAGGGTCCCCCCAGTGACCGAGTCGTAGGGCTATGGGTGAAGGGGGGCCTGCTATGGCCCTCCGAAGTCCGCTTCCCAATGCTGTCTCGAGTCGGAGGCTCCGGCTCGATCCGGCTGCTCGATGCGTGCATCGTACTTGGTCGCTCGGAAATCGGCCCCATTGCACTGTGCGCGTCAGCCATGTCGGAGTCGTCTGGAGGGCCTCGCTGACGGGTGCGAGTCGCTCGGAGCGCGAGGCTTTATTCGCATCGTACTTGCTCGCTCGTACAGCGGTACGAGTCGACCGGAAATCGCGCTTACGACTCGGACTCGCTCCTGACGGATGCCGTCAGGAGCCCTTCCGAGCGAGATCGTAATCGGCCCCTAAGAGTTAGGACTTAGCACAGCGCCAATTACACTGCCAACCTTCTCTCCATTTTTGGGAATGAGCCTTTTATCTGTACACATTTTCTGTGCCTAATATACCAAGAAATCATACAAGTAATGGCATATTGTCTGTGTTTGACAATCTCTTTTTCTGTCTGTTGCAGGGCCTGGTGGATTTCCTTATTGCACTTTGAGGTGCCTTTCTTGGATCAGTCAATGGTATTGTGTAGCAATGGACAAAAACCTCTAACAGGAAAACATTGCCTCCTTATTTGCCACATGCACTAAAAGCCATATCTAATTCTGCAACAACAATAAAGTTGTGATGCGGCTCTACCCGATTAGGTGCAGACTACCTCTTGTCACTTTATCTTGACCTACCGCTTGGATTCACATCCAGTCATTGTGCATTCCTTTCTAGCTTGTATATCTGCACATTATATGCTCATTATACCTTTCCTTATGTTCTTTTACACTCTGTGAGCTCGAATGCCAGTCTCTGAAGTTGCTATACTGGTGCAGAAGCCTGCACACTACCACGCATAGCATTATTCCAGGTTGTTGCCAACGCAAATACATACCTGCTGTGAGCATGTGGTAAATGTATATGGGGACCTTTGGCTGTGGTGGGGTAAAAAGGGGAGTACGGAAGAGAAGGGGGAGGTGTTTTCTGGCAGCAGTGAACCTTGTATGATCCCTCCCTATGAGAAAAAACACATCAAATAAGGCTTGGATACTGCTGCAGCCAAAGCCTCTTGCAATTTTTTCAAGCCAGAATCACCAGCTGGAGGAATTCGACCTGGTTCTCCCACATCCACAATCACAGGGGGCCTAAGTTTTCCTGTGCGGAGTCCTCCGCCCTGATTGCGGAGTCTACGCAGCCGTAAACTTACTATTAACCCGTAGTTGTGAATACCAAGAAAAATCTAAACTTACACAAAAGTGTAAGTCTACCTTTGTGAATCAGGCCCTGGGTGTGGATAAATCCAACCACTTGCAATCAGTTGGAGAGTAATTACGTGAGGTAATTTTGCTCCTTCTGACTTGTCTGAGTCATAATCAGCCCCATAGTCTTTCTCACACAATTCCAGTCTTTCCACAATGTTTCAAGCTGAGATTTGAGTCATGATTTGGGTGCATTTATTGCTGATTCTGCACCATTGCTTCCTTCTCTGAGTTTCCAGTTTCTTGATGTCACAGTGATTACGCATGACACATCATGAAGAATGTCTTGATCAATTTTGAAATCGATTAATGACATATCAGTAGACATTACTGATGACTGAGACCAAAGTCTGTAAGATTACGTTTTTTGTAGTTCTGCTCTCTGAGTCTAAACTTTGTCTAGCCTGAGGGGTAGGTCTGCTGTCTAAAGCCTGGCAGTTTGAATTCTGTAATTTTTCTCTTTCCCACCTTCTCCCTTTTTAAGTAAAGCCATATATGAACATCAATATACCTAAGAGTAGAATAATAAGACAATGAAAGGGAGAGGAAAGTAGAAGCAAAAAGAGGTTGTAATAATGGCTAGTTGCACGATGGGCAGAGGATACAGCAGAGATGGTTTCTAATTTTAAAAAATTGTTAGAAGGTAATGCCATATAGCAACCATATTACTCAAATAGGCCAATTTCTTTATTAAATTGCGTTGTATGATGCACTGTTGACCCCCTGATTTCCATAGTTCCCTGAGGGTGAGAACCCCGAACATAACAACAGTGGGGAGGCTTGGTCTTGCCCTGTAAACTATAAAGAAATAGAACATTCCATGAGTTTCCATGCAGAGCGCCTGTAAAATCTATGGCTATATAGCCATTTTCTTAAGAAAGGTGTGTTGTAAAATGCAACAGTGGTCCCCATTTTTCTACATTTTCTATGAGGGGCGGTGCTGAATTCAACTCCGTCCCACACTCGAGCCCATCCTTGATGATGTCAGACATACTAAGCATTTGACGCTGGATTTACTCCCCACCTCTTTCAATATTCTTCAGGTGTCATTCCCTCAGTGGGAAACCTTGTCTAGTCAGAACCTTTCACTGAAGCTCCTGTTGCGACTTGTTTCTGTCAGCAGTGCTGTGAGAGGAACATAAGAGTTTTTCTTGTGAGATTCCTTACTTTTTCTTCTTTATTTACTTTTAATACAGATTTTAGATGTACCATGCCAATCCTCTCTTCAAAAAGAAATGTAACCCTCAATAACATTTTGTTGGTTTGTGCCACTATGTTCCATGTACTATTGATTATAAATAGCCTTAAGACGTAATGGACAATATTTTTTAAGTTACTTTTTCCTTTTTAAAAAAAAAGAAATCATTGAAGCCTTTTCTCCTTCATTACACACTTCTTTATGAAAAAATGTGTATCATGTTTCACTCCCAAATTCCTTTTTATCCTAGATGGTGAACAGCTCCAGTGAGGTGCACATCATTTTCCGTCATATGATAAATGTTCATACAGTCATAAAGTTGATTTAATCAGTGGAAGACAGTGACCTCTGTATAATGTGATGTCCAATACATTTTTTAATTACAGGCGGCTTATGACATCAGAACGAGCCTGTAATAAAACATGATATCACTACTCGCTTTAGAGCTCTAATTACAAGTGTATAGTGAGACTGCGACGCATATCTATGTGCTGCTGCCACTGTGTCGGGCCTACTTGCTTCTCTGCGGCCTCATCACAGTTGGAGAAACCATTTTTTAACAGCAAACCAATCTCTCAGTGCAAGAAGAGGCCATGCATTCCAGCCAAGATGCCTGCCATAGCCTCCTAGAGAAGAGCTATCCTGCCCGCTTGCCCAGTCACCTCCTGAGGAATCTCAGATAGGGAAGGCTATGGATGTTAGTCAAGCCACCTCCTGCACACAAGCACTGGAAAGGAATGTGTGAAACTCTGATCATAATAGAGAACTTATTTCCAACTGGGTACATTATAAAGATATTGCAGGCCAGAGTTCCAGGCGTTATGAAGGCATAAAACCTTAGACTTTGTGCAGCCATGTGATCATGGAACTTCTCGGGATTTGTAACATCCTTGTATTGTACAGTTAGGGTGAATTATTCCATATATTACAGCAGTACTGTCTTTTGAAATGAACACTTCTCTGAAAGCATGAAGTCATCCACTCAGTGGCCCCATCGGACCCCTGCCCTCAACACGCCTACTCCAGAGGACTGCAAACCATCAGCACCATTCTCACCCCCATTTTGAATGCCCCCACCTCTCCCGCAACCTTCCCAGATGCTTGGAAACATGCAACCATCCTCCCATTGCTGAAGAAACCTTCCACGGACTCTTCAACTCTTGCAAAACTACAAACCGATCTCCCTTCTACCATTACGGGCCAAGGTATTAGAAAAAATCATCAACAGACACCTCACTGAATACCTCAATGACCACCAACTATTTGACGCCAGTCAGTCTGGTTTCAAACCCAACCACAGCATGGAAACTGCCCTCATCGCTGCCACAGATGACATCCACATAACTCTGGACAGAGGAGACACAGCCGCCCTCATGCTCCTGGACCTCTCCACCGCATTTGACACAATCTACCACCCCATCCTCATTGAATGCCTGCATGGTATTGGAATCCCAAGGACAAGCACTCTGATGGATCTGCTCCTTCCTGACTGGAAGGACCCAGTAAGTTCGCCTGGCACCGTACACCTTAGATGGCTGCAACATCATCTGCGGAATTCTGCAAGGATCCTACCTGACCCTATTCAACGCATACATGATCCCTCTAGCCAGCATCATCCGCTCTTAAGATATCAACATCCTACTCCTACACCAATGATACACAACTTGTTCTCACCCTCACAGACAAAATCCCCACTACCTGATCAGGTTCAATGCCTGCATGACTGAAATCATCCACTGGATAAACACCAACTGTCTAAAGTTGAACACCGACAACACCAAATCGTGGTCTTCAGGAAGACCACATCACCGTGGGACTCCACCTGGTGGCCAACAAAGCTAGGACCAACACCCACCCACACCATGAACGTCTGGATCATCATTGACAGCAAACTCGAGATGACTGCCCAAGGCAATGCCGTCACCGCCTCATGCTTCCATACCCTGAAGATGCTGAGGAAGCTTTTCAAGTCGCTCCCAAAGAGTACCCAGAAAACTGTCATGCATGCCCTGGCCACAAGCAAGATGGACTATGGGAACACCCTCTATGCCTGGATCAACAAATAATTCAACAGATGGCTTCAGACCATTCAGAGCTCGGAAGCCAGAATCACTCTCAATTCTCCCACACCCACTCACATCACAGCACTCCTGAAGGAGCTCCACTGGCGCCCCATTCACAAACAAGCACAATTCAAACTCCTCACCCACACTTTCAAGGCACTACATAACACTGGCCCAGCATACTTCAACAATCGCATCTGCTTTCACAAACCTTCCAAACACCTCCACTCGTCCGGACTCCTACATGCACAAATCCCACACATATGGAAAACCAGATCTGGCAGACGAGACTTCTCCTACATCTCTCCGCAAGCATGGAACAGCCTCCCTCTACACATAAGAGCCTCCTCCTCACTTCTTGCATTCCGCAAAAAGCTGAAGATCTGGCTTTTCCAGTAGTCCCACTAGGCCCTATGTGTGCCTAGAATCACTACTGCTCAGAGCCAGGATACTCTCCCAGGTGATAATGCACTCTACAAATCTACATAACATAACTGCAATAAGTTTATTTTTATCAGGTTTTTTTACCTGAACAGGTGCAATATCATATCCATATGTCTTGCATTACGTAGCATTTACTTAACAATAATAATAGTACATATTTAAACACAAAACACACTCCAAGCAGAAATGTCCTTAAGTGCTTGACCATTATTGATTGTATTGCTAAATGAAAAAAAAAAATTAATTCAGGAGGATGAATAGCTGAGATTCAAATCTAAGACCTAGAGACTTCTGGAAAGTTCCTCGGCCCACCTAGTAATCTCGTCAGCTAACGTGACGACTTACTGATAACAGATGCGATTACATGACTGGGACAGTATGTGACGTGCTGCTTAGCTTTGTACCTAGACACCTCGATGAGGTGTTTTAACCAGCCATTTTACCCTACTTTTCCATTTGTTAATATTTCATTGGCACTTCTCATATTTTTTGTCATTTCAACAGCACAAAATAATATATCTAATAAAATACAATGTATTCTGAACTAGTTTATCTGAAACTTAGGGGCCTATTATGATGTTGGGCGGACATGCGCCCACCTGACACGTCTCGGAAACGGGACCGTTCGACCTCGGGTCGGCGGTCCCGACCGCTTCATTATCATGCGACCGCACATGGTGCGGTCGCATTCCGACATTTCCCTATGGGAGCATGTGTTACGGCCGGCCGTAGTACATGCTCCCATAGGGAAATGTGAAGTGGTGTTAATCCCTGCACCCCGTGGCAGGCCACGGGGTGCAGAGATTAACAGGGGGCACCATAGGTTCCCTCTCGGCCACTAACAGGAGGCCGCAAAGGAAAAGGGGCCCTGCTAGGGGCCCCCAAACACGCTTTCTGACAGGGTTTCCATGTCGGAAAGGCCAGCATGGAAACTCTGCCGGAAACCGTGCATCATAATCCGGATGGCGTACGCCGCCGTTCACTTGGATTACGGGTCGGTTCCGACTGGCCGACGGGGTCCTTGAGCCCATCGGAAGCCAGCTGGAATGACCGTTCGGTTTCAATTCCGACCGGCTGAATCATAATCAGCTGGTCGGAATTGAAACTAATTTGTCGGTCGCCTCCGACCTGATTTCGGAGTCCTTATGACTGACATCGTAATAGGCCCCTAAATGTCATATTTGTCGTGTACGGAAATGTTCTCATGTGATTCTCCAATCCATCCACTGTTTTGTTAATTGCTTTTGAAATATTAAATTCACAGATGTTCTGTTGTGTGGAGTGGGGTGGAAAGCAGACATCATTGGTAATTTAGAGTCACTCCTCCACTATGAAAATCAGTGCTGTGATTATGGGGCCTGTCCAGGAAATATTTACAGACTTTTCTTGGAGTGCATCTTGAAGTCAAACATGAAGGTGCTTTGTGTTTTGTCCCATGTGCGTATAAATGCCTGAGGCATGTGTTCACAAATGTAACAATTTCAATCCTTTCCCATCATTTATTAAATCTGGGGCTGTATCTTAAAATATCTAATATAATCCGCCAGATTAACTACTTGAATAATTGCATTATTGCTCAGTGTAAAAATACTTTCTAGCACTTTCTTGAAAATGCAAAAACCTACCTGATCTTTCTGGAAAAAAGTTGTTGACTTTATCCATTACTAAAGAGTGAGAATATATACAATCATTGAGGAGGTCTGCTCATGAAATTAATTAAATATGTAGCATGCACTTTTATGGACGTTTCACAGTGAGAACCGCCAACAACACCTCCCATTATGTATTACAACCAGGTGAGGTGATTGTGCATACCAATGGTTAGCCACATTACCCTTGTACCAGTTTGAGCGGCAAGACTGACATTGATGAAGATGCTCTGTCAATGAGATCACACCCTTCTAAAGACACCTGCAAAGTTTGTGTCAAATTTCCAGTGTTGGAGAAAAGCTCTTCTCCAACCATCAGTGCACAATTGTTCATCACTGATGTAATGCTATTTGAATCGCTGTGTGTATGGGAGTCCCAACTGTTGCTGATTTTGAAGCCAAATGGAATACACAGTTGTTGTAAATGATGGATGAAGGAATATTAAACTGCATACTATCTCCTTCCAAGGTCTGGTGAAAGCTAGAGATTTAACCCCTTCTCTGCGTCCGTCGGCCAACGGCCGTCCCGAGCACTACCTCGGTAGTGCTGCGCATGTCCGTTGGCCGACGCGGCCCCGCCCACTCGTTCAAACCGCCACGGCGGAATTCGCGCCGCGGTTAAGCGGTTAACAGAACCCTCAGGAATATGAAATGGTCAAGGTCCAGTACCTCACTGCCATTACTATGATAGCCACTAATACCCTAAGGTAAGTTATAATTGCCTTTTAGCACTACTTTGACACCTCTAAACCAGCACTATAATTTTTTTAACTTTTTATGTGCTTTCATTTAAATATATTGTTTCACTTTTTTAATTACATCCCTCGCGGTAAAATAACATATATTTTTTTAAATGTAATTACTAACATTGTCGTAACCCTTACTCTACACTTAGGCCTATCCCTAAATTAATTGAAATTAAATTGTAATAAATTAAATAATTATCCTTAACCCAACACTGATACGAACCCTAACCCTCAGTTATTTAAATGTAAACAAATTAACCTAACCATAATAGTATTCTCAACCTATAATTACTTTAAATTAAAATAACTTAAATATTGCTCCTAACACTAATACTAACTCCTTATTAGTTTAAATTACATTAAATCACTGTAATAATTATCCTTAAGCTAACCCTAATACTAACCATGCTCTAACCCTTGGGTACCTATTTTAATATAATCATTGACATACTTATGCAATGGCATTTCAGAGAAGGGCTGATTATTCTGTTATCTTTTGTTTACTATCCTACTGAAAGTTAGTGGAATATCCCTGATGAAGACCTTCATTTCTGATTTATCTGTCCTACATTAAGAAAGTCAAAACTCATTGACTCGTGTATAGTTTTCAGTGGAGTGCAGCAGACCAACAGTGAATCCCCCAGTTCTACTTAAAAAGACTGCAATAATGCTGGACGATCTGGGGACCCCGATTAAATGCACCTCCTGATTTGGACTTCATCAATTTGTAGATAAAGACAAAACTAGCACTGAAATACACCTTTTGACTCTTTACTTCTATTTTTGTTTACATTATATCATTTTTGTCTGTCTACATTTCCAGTATGTCAAATATTATTGTATATTCATGTAAAATTATGTCATGTTCACAGAACGTATTACAAAATATGTGTTGATCAATATAATTTATTGTTTGTACCTTTCTGTGTGTCTAACATTATTTTGCTTTAACATAGACCTTTACCATATAATTTGCTAATTATGTAAAGAAGTCATAAATGCAAAAGATTAAAAAAGAAAAGAAGTACAAACATCAACTAAAGCCTTTCTATATTTAACATGAAAACATATAATGGCACCTATTGGGTACTTATCTTTTGGTACTAATGTATCGGTCCCTCCCACAGAAGCCTAAATAGGATCAAACCCCATTTAGTGTAGGTATATTTCTCAGGCAAACACACCAGCCACCGGTTCATATTTTGAGATTGCGGAAGGGGTAGTAGGTTAGCAACCTTCCATTTCAGGTGTTTTGTAGCAGTTTAAAGATCTTTTTAGGGCTTCTAATTGCTTAAAATGGTATTATTTCTGATATTTATCTCTTTCCATGCACTTCATAGCTTAGTTTTGCCAGCACTCTAATTCTCACACACTTGGGGGCTCCTTACGATGGTGGGCGGAGACACCTCCGCGGTGCTGGCGGTGGCGGAAAATGTCATTTTCCGCACGCCAGCAGCGGGCCTCACGCCCGCCATATTACAATGGGCAAACATAGCCCATTTCCCGTCCGCGGCGGTGCGACGTGAACCGCCATAAAAATGCGCCAGCCACCGCGGCGGTGTGAGCCAATAGAGACCCACCGCCGTGCGCAATGACGTCCCGTCCGCCGTACAAATCACGATGCCCCAAACAGCCCGTCACACCGCAGCGGAAAAACCACCCAACCAGAGACGGCGGAAGCATGACAGCGGAGCGCGAAACCATACTCCCGGACCCCTCCACCCGGTCCCGACCGCAATGGATCCAGCTCTACACGCCTTTCCGGTGCTGTACCTGCTCCACTACCAGCAAATAATGGCCCGTCGCGGACAACGCCGCAGGTACGCAATCACACAACTCCGCACACAACCACAACACACAACTACTGGGCTGACATACGGTTCCTGTCCACATCAGACACTCTGGTGGGGACAGGAACACATCCCCAAGTGTACCCACACATGTCCTACCTGTCACGAAATCACCCCTCCGCATCCGGGCCATCCATCAACCGCGAAATCACAGCAATGTCCCGGTCACGTCACCGCAGCGGTGCAGACGCGGAAAAAATGCGCATAATGTAGTAGGCAGGGCCAGCGCCAGGCATGGGCAGTCCACAAAGATTATAGGGCCCACCCTCACCCTTCACACACTACGCCCCCCACACCCATTAGGGGATATGCTGTGTGCTCCTCCTGTGCCCCCCTGCACAATTAACCAGCCAGGTGTACCCTGACCCTGCACCACACACACCAAACAACCAGGGAGCCTGTCTCAGAAGGTGGGGGAGAAGAGGAACACCCTGCACAGAAGCTCAGGGGCAGGGCATTCCTCACCTCACACCTACCCCCCACCTCAAGTCAAGCAAACTGAGTCCAATCCCAAAATGAGCACTCACACTGCATATGAACAACCACTCAACTGTACACACTGCCTGTCAAGTCACCCAGACACACCCCACACTGACACACAGCCACATACACATAACAGATGTCAGCAGCAATGGAGGACAATAAATGGGCTAGGCAAAAGTGAGGTGGACAGTGTTGGAAAGTCACTGAACGCGGCGGCTAGACTGGTCACAGGCACCAAACGATACGAACATATATCCCCAGTCCTAAAATCTCTCAAATGGCTGCCCTACGAAGCACGAATTAAGTTAAAGATTGCCGTTCTGGCCCTTCACTTCAATACTCCCAGGTACCTTGCGCAAAAACTTGAACTATCCTGTGGTTTAAGAGCCTCAAGAAGCGCCACTACCTTCCTATTGAAACCACTCATCCTTAACAAAAAAAGAACTTGTCACCGAGCTTTCTCCGGCGCTGCCCCAAAGATATGGAACTCTCTTCCACCGGAGGTACGCAGAATCTCTTCAACTAAGGCTTTCAAATTGGAAGCTAAATGATTCCTAATTAACAAATTCTTACCCTAAGAGGGATAGGCTCACTTGCTCATTGACATTGTTCCCACTATCATGGTACCTCCATTTGTAACGGCTCTTCTTTAATGCACACTGTGACCCCCCCTCGTTGCCCGTGTACACCTGCTTATTGTATTACCCTCCTGGGCGCAAATGTCCCGCACTCTGCGACCATTCCAGTCTTTTTTTTCTTTTTTTTTCTCTCTCTCTCTCTATCTACCGGATGTTGATATTGCATTTATGTTCTTCCCCCCTTCATATTGTGAAGCGCTCTGATATCCTTCGGGATCTTGTTCGCGCTATATAAAAATTTATAAATAAAATAAAATAAAAATAAATAAATAA
>CAWUFW010025225.1:0-48187 GCA_963921515.1 Calotriton arnoldi
TGCATCCGCAGTGGTGGCGGTGGCGGAAAACATCGATTTTTCCGCTCATGATGCGGTCATTGCGACCGCCATATTACAACGGGCTAACATAGGCCATTTTCTGACCGCCGCGGTGTTTCAGGCTCCGCATAGTTTTTTTCATTATGCAAGGGTGCCGGACGGATCCTATAGAGCAAGAACTGCGTGCGGAATCACGTCCCGTCCACCAACCAGATTACGATGTACCAAACAGCCAATCCCACTGCAGTGGTAAAACCACCTCATCGTGCATGGCGGAAGCACAACTACGGTGAGGAAAATTCGAGCCAGAACACCTGCATACGACCAGATCCACCATGGATCTTGCTCTACAGGCCTTTCCACTGCTCTACCTTAAGCATCACCAGCAGATAAGACGCCGCCGCGCCTACAGCAGAGGTACGTCCAAAACATCTCCACGCATGCAACCCCGGTACAACAACAACTCACAGCAAGAATGCAGGCAGGGCCGGCTCCACGATGTTCAGGGAAACCTGCAAAATGCAATGAGTGAGGCTCCCTCAATTTACATGAGTGACACCCTCTGGGCTCCCAAATGCTGCCTTGTGCTGATTACTCCTGGCACGCTGCTCCCCTCTCCCCCACCTACAAGCACCACTCACACAGCTCCGATCGGGCTCAAGGTGGCAGATTTGCTTGGGGGCTGGGAGTGTATACACTGCAGACTGAAACGTGAGGAAGATGCATGCCCAAGATGGGTAGCAGTGTTGTAGCAACCAGCTACACACTTTTACCATCACCCCCTGTTACACAACCCAGGCAAACATCCATGCTGGAACAAGACAAGAGGACTGTGCTGGAAATCCATCTGTACTGTACCTCAGCAGCCATGACGGAAATCAAGTAGGCACAAATAGCACATATCACATACTGAAACAGTGCTGAGGGCCACAATGCTTCTGGATACAAAACATTTGCACACAGTACACTGTCACACCATGGAGTGGTGTGGAGGGTCAAACATGTGCATGGCATGCAGTGGCACATGTTTTGACTGAAGTGGTGTATACACGAGATTTGTACAGGTGAGGAGTGTACAGAGCAAAAAGCCATAGTGGAGCATCTCACATTGTGTATGCCCCAATGGTATGACTGTGACTGCTATGAATCAGACCAACACATATTGGAGCCCATAAAGTGGAAAGTGACACAAATGCATGTGACAACTCACATGTCATGTTTGTAGCCCAGTGACATGCAGCACAGTGAGAACAAAGGTAAGCAAGAGCCAGGCCGGATCCAAAGACTCACAACACAGACATTGCAGTGACACACTCTGCATACTCACAAATGATGTGGATAAGATGTAGGTGTACCCTAGGACTGCAAGGTTACATGTCCACAAACACTCAACAAGGTGTCTGATCATGGAAACAAACAGGCACTCATCAAATGGACCATACATGTGTGAAAGGCCAATGCTCAAGGGCACATACACATGAACACCTCTGCTAATGACAGGATACTCACACTGTCTGATGACTCCAGTAAGCACATCTACATCCATGCATTTGACTATGAAGCCATACCTATCCAAGATGACAACACACCTACACTGGTGTATACACATCAAGATAGATCACACAGATATGTTGTACCCTGTCAACCCCACAAGTCATCATGGAAATTGGAATAGATTCTCACGATGGAGATCAAACGAATCTGAGATGTGTGAATGAGTAGTACAGCTCAGCCAACATAATGAACAGGACCAGAGTGGACCATCACATACAAGCAGCTCGCCCCATCAATCCTCAGAGTCAAAACTGGACATTAGTTGCCGGAACCTCTGGTAACACATGCAAGATCAACTTTAGTACATGCCAATGGGAAAGTGTAAATTCAGAGCATGGAACCGATGAACATATACACATACATTGATCAGCATCATTAGTAAGGCCAACAACAGCGCTCATAACATAAATATACTTCTTTATTACATAAACTCAGTATCAGTATGTAAAGTGCAAAACATTAAGGGCAACGGCCAGTCCAAACTCAAGTCCGCACATGTGTGCTTGGAAATTCCACACAGATGATTGAAAGAGAGTCCACAGCCATGGGAATATCACCAGGATAGGGCCAGCAAATGGGCAGCTCAAGCACTGCTCAGGTAGGAATGGGGTGGGAAGGGGACTCTGCTTCAAATTTGTGGAGAACTGGAACTGGGTGATGGATGACTGTCTGGGGTAGTCGGAGGACTGGACCTGGGAGTGGAAAACTGGTTGAGGTAGAGGGATCCCTGGATGTGGGACCCTGAAGGGTTGGCCGGACCTGGTGGAGTCGTCACACGGGGAGGTGGTGAAATGCAGTGGGAGGCTCAGTGGCTGATGTTGCATGTGGAGGGCTGGGCCTCACTTGCTTGGGGATATAAAGCCCCCAAGTGCCTTGGGCCAAGGGATAGGTGAGGTCGCCACAACAGCTTCCTTCTTCCCAGAAAGTGGAGCAGGTGCAGTGGATCCTTCTGGGAAAAACCTTCGGATGTGGTTGTACACTTGGGGGCTTTTACCCTGCCTCCCTGTTTTTGAGCTACCACTACTTCACTGCTTCTCTGTCCATGCTTCCTAGGGGGTGGGTGTGTGGGAGTGGAAGTCTTGGGCACAACAGCCCTCTGAACTGGGGGGGGCAGTTGTGGCAGGCAACAGGCCCACGGCAGCAAGGGCAACTTCCTGTGCTGATTCTGCATAGGCTCTGGATCTTGGAGGGCTCTTGGAGGGTGAGGAATGTGAGGTCTGCAATGTGGATGCATGTTTTTTGTGTTTTGGCTTCTCTGTGTCCTGTGATGTGCTTGTGGTGGGGCTGGCATGTGTGCTCCTTGTGTGCCTTGGGGATGATGTCTCGTGTCTTTGTCGCTTGGACTGCTGTTGTCGTGTGCTGCATGGGGATGACTTGGTGCCTGAGTGCTCTGGTGTGTGTGTCAGGTTGGGTCACTGGCAGGGTGGTTGCGGAAGGGACAGGAGCTGGACTGTGAGCCTGTGACTGCAGAATGGCTGCCGTCAGTGTGGAGGCCAAAGACTGGACAGTCCTGTGCAGGCCACCGACGTCAGAATGAATGCCCTCCATGAACGCAACAACCTGTGACAACTTGTTGCCATGATCCTGGAGGGCATTCAGGAGCAAAGTCTGCCCCACAGACACCTGCCCCAAGATGTCTATGGCCTCCACACTGAGGGCAGCAGGGTAAACAGGGGCTGGGGCAGCAGTGCCTGGGGGAAATATACCCTTCTTATGGCAGCGCACACGAATACCAGTTGGGGGAGCATCAGGGAGGGTGGACACAGGTCGGGGTGTGGCGGAGGTCGATCCTCCTTTGCCCGACAACACCGAGGAGTCACCGCTGGAGTGTGAGGAAGTGGAGGTAGGCGTTTCTGGAGCAGACTCCTCCAGGGCACTCCTGTCCCCCTCTGATGCGCTGGTACCCTCAGTGTCGCTGTACTCCTGGGGAGCAGTGATGCCAGTATCTTCACCAATGGTTTCGGGTCCCTCTCCTCTGACCTCAGTAGATTCTGTAGGAGACAGGGACACTGTTCAGTGAATTATCCGGATCACAAACATGTCAGGCAATACTAACCGAAATGCTTGAACTCAAGGCATACAGTTGACTCTCCATGTACTGTCTGCATAAGTCAAAAGATTTATATGATCACCTGATGCATGTTAACATGCTTATTGGACGAGTCATACTCCATGTTGCATTCATACCTCCAAATTGCTAGGCATGTGTTGGCATCTCAACATCACATCCTATTGTCTGTAGGCACATCCACATGCCTTCAGCTAAGAGAGCTACACATCTGAATTCACTGTGTGTGTTACACTGGAAGTTTGAGGTGATAGAACCCCACACATAGTAAGTTCAAGGAAACCATTGTTAAGTGACATGACATCCTTACATACACTAATTCATGTCTTGCAACACAACTACTGTTGATTATTGGTAAGCAATCTGTAGATGTATCAATTACATGGAAATGCACAACATCAATCTCGAAAATCACCCTGACATGATGCTCAATGATGTTCACTTCCAGTTGATGCCACCGAGACTGACACTTATGCTGATGTTACCTGGCCACATGACAATACAGACCTAGTACAGGCAAAGATTCTCTGCACTCACCACTGAGTCAACTGAGAGGCCACACTAGAGACAACTCATAGGTCACTGCCTTGCTCTGGGCTGGGATTCGTGCAGTCTTTCATGCCCAACATCACACTTTGTACTATACTCACCCCCAACTTGCTGCAGCTGGGCCCCCAGGTGTCCATCCAGCCAGCTGTGTCACTGCCAGGATACGGGTCAATAGTGGGGTCATGCTCCGATGCGCCAACCGACCAGTCCAAGGAACCAGGCCCAGCGTCATTTTAGTGACGTTTTTGCTAAGGCGACAGATGTCATCCCACCTCTTGTGGCAGTGGTTGTGTCGACGGTTAGAGACCCCTAGGGCCCCCACCTTCCGGGTGGTGGCCCTCCATATTGCCTTCCTATGATGGACCTTGAGCTGTAGGTATGGGAGACAAGAGGAGACATTTGTAACACTTTGCAGTGGTGCATTGTGTGTCAGTACACAGTGCATACACATGATCAAGTCTACACATAATGACACCAAGAGAAGGATGGCATGTCCACTGTACATGTATCAGATGCGAGAGGTTATTTCACACTAATCTAGATAGTAACAGGCACTGTACTCTTGTGCATACTAGGCTCATCTCCATAGTATCCCTGTAGAATGAGCACACCCCATAATCACTAACCTCTGCCCAATCGACACTTACCATCTCAATAATGCACCTATGTACACGAAATGAACTCATAGAGGACATGGCACAGGGAATGTGTGTCCAAAAAGAGATTTCATGAAGTCATCATTGTAACTGTACTACTAATAAACCACATTCTGGGAAAATCGTCATTGCATGCACTCAGGGCTCAGGGGGAACAAGACTCAACACCATGAACTTGAACCCGTTTGGCTACACAGACTCCAACACGTATATATCATCCTTTCTGATATTCACATGTGTGATGTTTTGCACCTATGGAGCTGCAACAGTGACGAGTGTGCCATCCTGCCCACATACTCAAGTGCATCAAGTAGTGCTTCATGTTTGGGAAATGCAGACGACAAAATCAGAAAGCACCAATATTGGCTTGCAGTCCGAGGCAAAGAGCACTGTACAGTGACATGTTCTGAGCCTTCGGAGCATCCTAAGTAAGTTTAGCATTCACTTACCAGTACCTCTGGAGCACCATAGAGCCTGCCGTACTGTCCAAGGACCTCGTCCACCAGGACCTCCAGCTCCTCTGTGGTGAAGGGATAGGCCCTCAGGTTCTCAGTATGAGCCATGACTGGTTCCAGAGAGGAGGTACAGCAACACTTCATGGTGAGGAAATGCAGGCATCAGTGTCTCTAGGTAAGTGACAGGTGAGGACAGTAATTGGCGGTGACGCACTGCGGAGGTCAGGATGCGTCGACCGCTATCCTGCATCATTCAATTGGGGCCAATGCCGGGCCCGCACGGTGGCGAGCATGCCCTACCCAGTGAGCTTCAAAAAGTGTGAGCCGCCGGCGGTTCACGTGGTATGATGGCTGATACACATCTTTGGACGTGTGGCGTATCGTGAGGTCAGGAAGCGTCGACCGCTATCCTGCATCATTCAATTGGGGCCAATGTGTGTTACCGCTGTGGATGCCAGCTACTGTGCCTGTAAACACATTTTGCATTTCCATTCTCGCTTTGCCAATTGATTTCACTCATCCCAACACATTTGCCTAAGGTGATTTGTGCACCCTGTTTAGGTATTATAGAGTGTGACCTTTGAGTTAAGTCTTCACACACATGGTATGTCCAAGAAAAGGAGAGTGAAATAACATTCTTTGGCATGTCTTGTGGCCAGCATGGAATGAAATGAGTTAAGGAGTCAAAAATGACAAAGGCCTCTCGCACTGTACTAATGTTGTGTATTGAAACATTCAACCTGTGAACACTGTTTGAATATCCCTTGCTATTTGAGCTGTCGATTTCTTGTGCATAGGTTGTCTTATGAAGGGCCAGTGATGTTGGCTGACATTTAGAGGTGTCCATTGTACGAAAATCAGACATACTTGTAAGCTCTAGCACTTTTAAAACATGTACTGCTGTGGCATGCAGTGTGCCTGGCTGTCATTGCCTGCATGTGTTTTCACACACGTCAGAGGAGTGCACATGTGTTACAAACAAACATCGCTCTGGCCGACATCATCGGTCATTTTCAGCCATGTGTACATGTATACACAATCCATGTGTATTTGTGTATCATTTTGGTGAACATGGCTATGTCTGTCACACAATCCTCACACAGTCACAATGGACTGACCCCATAATTGCTCATATTTGTCTGTCTACTGTGCTGCATATTCATATATTGTTGTCCAGCTGACACTCACTGTCCTCATTTTGTAATGTTGTTGTGTATTGTGGGAATGAAGCATGAGGTCGTGCAGTGACAGCATATACATGCAATTCAGCATTGATGCTGTTTACCACATGTGCTGTGCTATCTACCCACAGGGCTGCTCACACTTTGATGTAGCAGTGTACCATATGTCATACACATCGACTTATTTTGATGTTGTAGTAGTTAGTATGTCGAGTGAGTGAAGGAAATCAACGTCTGTATGAATGTCACTTGTGCATTTCACATGTTCAATGTTGTGGTTGTGTGAGTCTTTGGTTAAGCTGTTTCACACATCTCATCTTTTACTCATCTTTTGCATGTGTCCCCTGCCAGAGTACGTAGGAGGAGACCACCTATCTATCACCCTGTCCCAGACCTGGCCATGATGGAGGACATAGATATCATAAAGAAATTCCGTCTGGATCGCTTACACTGCGTAGAGCATATGTGCTCAGTTGGAGCCCCATTTGAAGCTCAACAGAACTTATCACGGCTGCATTGTCTGCCACAGTAAAAGTGATTGCTGCACTGCATTACTTGCCACTGGGTCTTCCAGTGCACCGTGGCCGCAGCGCCGATGGGATGTCACAGCCTATGTTCAGCATGATGTTGCGTGATGTCCTGTCTGCATTGATGACCTACAAGGACAGCTAAATACACTTTTCAAGGAGAAATGAATTGGCAGCTGTGAAGGGGGATTTTATGATCTTGGATGCATCCCCAATGTTGGTGGAGCCATTGACTGTACCCACATTGGCTAGTTCCCTACCAGGCACGTGAACACATCTATCAGTAACCGTAAACATCACCACTCCATTAATGTGCAGAGGTGGTATGCAGCCAGATCGGATCATATCACACGTGTGTGCAAAGTATCCAGGTTCGGCACATGACTCATACATTCTGTGGAACACAGCATACCACAATTGATGGGAAATCTTCACCCAGAGCGTGCCTGGCTTGTTGGTGAGTGGGCTGTGTCAGCTGAGGTGTGATGTATGTGTCAAAACCAAAGGGGATGATGGACGGAGTGTTGAACATTGCAAGCACTCACCCCCAGTCAACTGATCTGGGTTTAATCCATCATCATTCTTTAGCCCCCTCCACCACCCCCAGTTCAGACATGGCCATATGCAAATCAGTCTGACCCTGTGCCTCATGGGAACAGTCCAGCCCGAACTGCCAAGCAATGTCTTCCCTGGACCAGAAACAAGCATCCTGGGACCGGTTTCTGACTTACAGCCGTCATCAGCCAGGCTATCTTGAATCCAGTGGCAAAGTGAGCAAGGGACCCACGTCTGGGCATACCCTGCCAACTTAGGGCGAACATAGCAAAACCAAAGGGGATGATGGACGGAGTGTTGAACATTGCAAGACACTCACCCCAGTCAGCTGATCTGGGTTTAATCCATCATCATTCTTTAGCTCACTCCGCCACCCCAGTTCAGACATGGCCATATGCAAATCAGTCTGACCCTGTGCCTCATGGGAACAGTCCAGCCCGAACTGCCAAGACATGTCTTCCCTGGACCGGAAACAAGCATCCTGGGACCGGTTTCTGGCTTACAGCCGTCATCCCAGCCAGGCTATCTTGAATCCAGTGGCAAAGTGAGCAAAGGGACCCACGTCTGGGCATACCCTGCCAACTTAGGGCGAACATAGCAAAACCAAAGGGGATGATGGACGGAGTGTTGAACATTGTGCAAGCACTCACCCCCAGTCAGCTGATCTGGGTTTAATCCATCATCATTCTTTAGCCCCCTCTGCCACCCCAGTTCAGACATGGCCATATGCAAATCAGTCTGACCCTGTGCCTCATGGGAACAGTCCAGCCCGAACTGCCAAGCCATGTCTTCCCTGGACCGGAAACAAGCATCCTGGGACCGGTTTCTGGCTTACGGCTGTCATCGAGCCAGGCTATCTTGAATCCAGTGGCAAAGTGAGCAAGGGACCCACGCATTGGGCATACCCTGCCAACTTAGGGCGGACATAGCAAAACCAAAGGGGATGATGGACGGAGCGTTGAACATTGCAAGCACTCACCCCCAGTCAACTGATCTGGGTTTAATCCATCATCATTCTTTAGCTCACTCCGCCACCCCAGTTCAGACATGGCCATGCAAATCAGTCTGACCCTGTGCCTCATGGGAACAGTCCAGCCCGAACTGCCAAGCCATGTCTTCCCTGGACCGGAAACAAGCATCCTGGGACCGGTTTCTGGCTACAGCCATCATCAGCCAGGCTATCTTGAATCCAGTGGCAAAGTGAGCAAGGGACCCACGTCTGGGCATACCCTGCCAACTTAGGGCGAACATAGCAAAACCAAAGGGGATGATGGACGGAGTGTTGAACATTGCAAGCACTCACCCCCAGTCAACTGATCTGGGTTTAATCCATCATCTTTCTTTAGCTCACTCCGCCACCCCAGTTCAGACATGGCCATATGCAAATCAGTCTGACCCTGTGCCTCATAGGAACAGTCCAGCCCGAACTGCCAAGCCATGTCTTCACTGGACCGGAAACAAGCATCCTGGGACCGGCTTCTGGCTTACAGCCGTCATCAGCCAGGCTATCTTGAATCCAGTGGCAAAGTGAGCAAGGGACCCACGTCTGGGCAGATCTCTGTACTGGGGTGAATGTATGACATTGTTCTGCATTCTGTCCATCAACTGTTGTTTTTGCATTTGTCACCCCGAGTGTGACGGGTATGCCCAGACGTGGGTCCCGTGCTCTCCATGCCACTGGAATCAAGCTATCCTGGCTTAAGAGGGGTGAAACCCCGAAACCGGTCCTAGGATGCTTGTTTCCAGTCCAGGGAGCACCTGGCTTGGCAGTTCGGGCTGGACTGTTCCCATGAGGCACAGGGTCAAGACTGATTTGCATATGGCTCGGTTCAAACTAGAATGGCATGGCGAGCAAAAAAATGATGGATTTAGGCCCAGATCTCTGTACTGGGGTGAATGTATGACATTGTTCTGCATTCTGTCCATCAACTGTTGTTTTTGCATTTGTCACCCCGAGTGGGACGGGTATGCCCAGACGTGGGTCCCGTGCTCTCCATGCCACTGGAATCAAGCTATCCTGGCTTAAGAGGGGTGAAACCCCGAAACCGGTCCTAGGATGCTTGTTTCCAGTCCAGGGAGCACCTGGCTTGGCAGTTCGGGCTGGACTGTTCCCATGAGGCACAGGGTCAAGACTGATTTGCATATGGCTCGGTTCAAACTAGAATGGCATGGTGAGCAAAAAAATGATGGATTTAGGCCCAGATCTCTGTACTGGGGTGAATGTATGACATTGTTCTGCATTCTGTCCATCAACTGTTGTTTTTGCATTTGTCACCCCGAGTGTGACGGGTATGCCCAGACGTGGGTCCCGTGCTCTCCATGCCACTGGAATCAAGCTATCCTGGCTTAAGAGGGGTGAAACCCCGAAACCGGTCCTAGGATGCTTGTTTCCAGTCCAGGGAGCACCTGGCTTGGCAGTTCGGGCTGGACTGTTCCCATGAGGCACAGGGTCAAGACTGATTTGCATATGGCTCGGTTCAAACTAGAATGGCATGGTGAGCAAAAAAATGATGGATTTAGGCCCAGATCTCTGTACTGGGGTGAATGTATGACATTGTTCTGCATTCTGTCCATCAACTGTTGTTTTTGCATTTGTCACCCCGAGTGTGACGGGTATGCCCAGACGTGGGTCCCGTGCTCTCCATGCCACTGGAATCAAGCTATCCTGGCTTAAGAGGGGTGAAACCCCGAAACCGGTCCTAGGATGCTTGTTTCCAGTCCAGGGAGCACCTGGCTTGGCAGTTCGGGCTGGACTGTTCCCATGAGGCACAGGGTCAAGACTGATTTGCATATGGCTCGGTTCAAACTAGAATGGCATGGTGAGCAAAAAAATGATGGATTTAGGCCCAGATCTCTGTACTGGGGTGAATGTATGACATTGTTCTGCATTCTGTCCATCAACTGTTGTTTTTGCATTTGTCACCCCGAGTGTGACGGGTATGCCCAGACGTGGGTCCCGTGCTCTCCATGCCACTGGAATCAAGCTATCCTGGCTTAAGAGGGGTGAAACCCCGAAACCGGTCCTAGGATGCTTGTTTCCAGTCCAGGGAGCACCTGGCTTGGCAGTTCGGGCTGGACTGTTCCCATGAGGCACAGGGTCAAGACTGATTTGCATATGGCTCGGTTCAAACTAGAATGGCATGGTGAGCAAAAAAATGATGGATTTAGGCCCAGATCTCTGTACTGGGGTGAATGTATGACATTGTTCTGCATTCTGTCCATCAACTGTTGTTTTTGCATTTGTCACCCCGAGTGGGACGGGTATGCCCAGACGTGGGTCCCGTGCTCTCCATGCCACTGGAATCAAGCTATCCTGGCTTAAGAGGGGTGAAACCCCGAAACCGGTCCTAGGATGCTTGTTTCCAGTCCAGGGAGCACCTGGCTTGGCAGTTCGGGCTGGACTGTTCCCATGAGGCACAGGGTCAAGACTGATTTGCATATGGCTCGGTTCAAACTAGAATGGCATGGTGAGCAAAAAAATGATGGATTTAGGCCCAGATCTCTGTACTGGGGTGAATGTATGACATTGTTCTGCATTCTGTCCATCAACTGTTGTTTTTGCATTTGTCACCCCGAGTGGGACGGGTATGCCCAGACGTGGGTCCCGTGCTCTCCATGCCACTGGAATCAAGCTATCCTGGCTTAAGAGGGGTGAAACCCCGAAACCGGTCCTAGGATGCTTGTTTCCAGTCCAGGGAGCACCTGGCTTGGCAGTTCGGGCTGGACTGTTCCCATGAGGCACAGGGTCAAGACTGATTTGCATATGGCTCGGTTCAAACTAGAATGGCATGGTGAGCAAAAAAATGATGGATTTAGGCCCAGATCTCTGTACTGGGGTGAATGTATGACATTGTTCTGCATTCTGTCCATCAACTGTTGTTTTTGCATTTGTCACCCCGAGTGGGACGGGTATGCCCAGACGTGGGTCCCGTGCTCTCCATGCCACTGGAATCAAGCTATCCTGGCTTAAGAGGGGTGAAACCCCGAAACCGGTCCTAGGATGCTTGTTTCCAGTCCAGGGAGCACCTGGCTTGGCAGTTCGGGCTGGACTGTTCCCATGAGGCACAGGGTCAAGACTGATTTGCATATGGCTCGGTTCAAACTAGAATGGCATGGTGAGCAAAAAAATGATGGATTTAGGCCCAGATCTCTGTACTGGGGTGAATGTATGACATTGTTCTGCATTCTGTCCATCAACTGTTGTTTTTGCATTTGTCACCCCGAGTGGGACGGGTATGCCCAGACGTGGGTCCCGTGCTCTCCATGCCACTGGAATCAAGCTATCCTGGCTTAAGAGGGGTGAAACCCCGAAACCGGTCCTAGGATGCTTGTTTCCAGTCCAGGGAGCACCTGGCTTGGCAGTTCGGGCTGGACTGTTCCCATGAGGCACAGGGTCAAGACTGATTTGCATATGGCTCGGTTCAAACTAGAATGGCATGGTGAGCAAAAAAATGATGGATTTAGGCCCAGATCTCTGTACTGGGGTGAATGTATGACATTGTTCTGCATTCTGTCCATCAACTGTTGTTTTTGCATTTGTCACCCCGAGTGGGACGGGTATGCCCAGACGTGGGTCCCGTGCTCTCCATGCCACTGGAATCAAGCTATCCTGGCTTAAGAGGGGTGAAACCCCGAAACCGGTCCTAGGATGCTTGTTTCCAGTCCAGGGAGCACCTGGCTTGGCAGTTCGGGCTGGACTGTTCCCATGAGGCACAGGGTCAAGACTGATTTGCATATGGCTCGGTTCAAACTAGAATGGCATGGTGAGCAAAAAAATGATGGATTTAGGCCCAGATCTCTGTACTGGGGTGAATGTATGACATTGTTCTGCATTCTGTCCATCAACTGTTGTTTTTGCATTTGTCACCCCGAGTGGGACGGGTATGCCCAGACGTGGGTCCCGTGCTCTCCATGCCACTGGAATCAAGCTATCCTGGCTTAAGAGGGGTGAAACCCCGAAACCGGTCCTAGGATGCTTGTTTCCAGTCCAGGGAGCACCTGGCTTGGCAGTTCGGGCTGGACTGTTCCCATGAGGCACAGGGTCAAGACTGATTTGCATATGGCTCGGTTCAAACTAGAATGGCATGGTGAGCAAAAAAATGATGGATTTAGGCCCAGATCTCTGTACTGGGGTGAATGTATGACATTGTTCTGCATTCTGTCCATCAACTGTTGTTTTTGCATTTGTCACCCCGAGTGGGACGGGTATGCCCAGACGTGGGTCCCGTGCTCTCCATGCCACTGGAATCAAGCTATCCTGGCTTAAGAGGGGTGAAACCCCGAAACCGGTCCTAGGATGCTTGTTTCCAGTCCAGGGAGCACCTGGCTTGGCAGTTCGGGCTGGACTGTTCCCATGAGGCACAGGGTCAAGACTGATTTGCATATGGCTCGGTTCAAACTAGAATGGCATGGTGAGCAAAAAAATGATGGATTTAGGCCCAGATCTCTGTACTGGGGTGAATGTATGACATTGTTCTGCATTCTGTCCATCAACTGTTGTTTTTGCATTTGTCACCCCGAGTGGGACGGGTATGCCCAGACGTGGGTCCCGTGCTCTCCATGCCACTGGAATCAAGCTATCCTGGCTTAAGAGGGGTGAAACCCCGAAACCGGTCCTAGGATGCTTGTTTCCAGTCCAGGGAGCACCTGGCTTGGCAGTTCGGGCTGGACTGTTCCCATGAGGCACAGGGTCAAGACTGATTTGCATATGGCTCGGTTCAAACTAGAATGGCATGGTGAGCAAAAAAATGATGGATTTAGGCCCAGATCTCTGTACTGGGGTGAATGTATGACATTGTTCTGCATTCTGTCCATCAACTGTTGTTTTTGCATTTGTCACCCCGAGTGTGACGGGTATGCCCAGACGTGGGTCCCGTGCTCTCCATGCCACTGGAATCAAGCTATCCTGGCTTAAGAGGGGTGAAACCCCGAAACCGGTCCTAGGATGCTTGTTTCCAGTCCAGGGAGCACCTGGCTTGGCAGTTCGGGCTGGACTGTTCCCATGAGGCACAGGGTCAAGACTGATTTGCATATGGCTCGGTTCAAACTAGAATGGCATGGTGAGCAAAAAAATGATGGATTTAGGCCCAGATCTCTGTACTGGGGTGAATGTATGACATTGTTCTGCATTCTGTCCATCAACTGTTGTTTTTGCATTTGTCACCCCGAGTGGGACGGGTATGCCCAGACGTGGGTCCCGTGCTCTCCATGCCACTGGAATCAAGCTATCCTGGCTTAAGAGGGGTGAAACCCCGAAACCGGTCCTAGGATGCTTGTTTCCAGTCCAGGGAGCACCTGGCTTGGCAGTTCGGGCTGGACTGTTCCCATGAGGCACAGGGTCAAGACTGATTTGCATATGGCTCGGTTCAAACTAGAATGGCATGGTGAGCAAAAAAATGATGGATTTAGGCCCAGATCTCTGTACTGGGGTGAATGTATGACATTGTTCTGCATTCTGTCCATCAACTGTTGTTTTTGCATTTGTCACCCCGAGTGGGACGGGTATGCCCAGACGTGGGTCCCGTGCTCTCCATGCCACTGGAATCAAGCTATCCTGGCTTAAGAGGGGTGAAACCCCGAAACCGGTCCTAGGATGCTTGTTTCCAGTCCAGGGAGCACCTGGCTTGGCAGTTCGGGCTGGACTGTTCCCATGAGGCACAGGGTCAAGACTGATTTGCATATGGCTCGGTTCAAACTAGAATGGCATGGTGAGCAAAAAAATGATGGATTTAGGCCCAGATCTCTGTACTGGGGTGAATGTATGACATTGTTCTGCATTCTGTCCATCAACTGTTGTTTTTGCATTTGTCACCCCGAGTGGGACGGGTATGCCCAGACGTGGGTCCCGTGCTCTCCATGCCACTGGAATCAAGCTATCCTGGCTTAAGAGGGGTGAAACCCCGAAACCGGTCCTAGGATGCTTGTTTCCAGTCCAGGGAGCACCTGGCTTGGCAGTTCGGGCTGGACTGTTCCCATGAGGCACAGGGTCAAGACTGATTTGCATATGGCTCGGTTCAAACTAGAATGGCATGGTGAGCAAAAAAATGATGGATTTAGGCCCAGATCTCTGTACTGGGGTGAATGTATGACATTGTTCTGCATTCTGTCCATCAACTGTTGTTTTTGCATTTGTCACCCCGAGTGGGACGGGTATGCCCAGACGTGGGTCCCGTGCTCTCCATGCCACTGGAATCAAGCTATCCTGGCTTAAGAGGGGTGAAACCCCGAAACCGGTCCTAGGATGCTTGTTTCCAGTCCAGGGAGCACCTGGCTTGGCAGTTCGGGCTGGACTGTTCCCATGAGGCACAGGGTCAAGACTGATTTGCATATGGCTCGGTTCAAACTAGAATGGCATGGTGAGCAAAAAAATGATGGATTTAGGCCCAGATCTCTGTACTGGGGTGAATGTATGACATTGTTCTGCATTCTGTCCATCAACTGTTGTTTTTGCATTTGTCACCCCGAGTGGGACGGGTATGCCCAGACGTGGGTCCCGTGCTCTCCATGCCACTGGAATCAAGCTATCCTGGCTTAAGAGGGGTGAAACCCCGAAACCGGTCCTAGGATGCTTGTTTCCAGTCCAGGGAGCACCTGGCTTGGCAGTTCGGGCTGGACTGTTCCCATGAGGCACAGGGTCAAGACTGATTTGCATATGGCTCGGTTCAAACTAGAATGGCATGGTGAGCAAAAAAATGATGGATTTAGGCCCAGATCTCTGTACTGGGGTGAATGTATGACATTGTTCTGCATTCTGTCCATCAACTGTTGTTTTTGCATTTGTCACCCCGAGTGGGACGGGTATGCCCAGACGTGGGTCCCGTGCTCTCCATGCCACTGGAATCAAGCTATCCTGGCTTAAGAGGGGTGAAACCCCGAAACCGGTCCTAGGATGCTTGTTTCCAGTCCAGGGAGCACCTGGCTTGGCAGTTCGGGCTGGACTGTTCCCATGAGGCACAGGGTCAAGACTGATTTGCATATGGCTCGGTTCAAACTAGAATGGCATGGTGAGCAAAAAAATGATGGATTTAGGCCCAGATCTCTGTACTGGGGTGAATGTATGACATTGTTCTGCATTCTGTCCATCAACTGTTGTTTTTGCATTTGTCACCCCGAGTGTGACGGGTATGCCCAGACGTGGGTCCCGTGCTCTCCATGCCACTGGAATCAAGCTATCCTGGCTTAAGAGGGGTGAAACCCCGAAACCGGTCCTAGGATGCTTGTTTCCAGTCCAGGGAGCACCTGGCTTGGCAGTTCGGGCTGGACTGTTCCCATGAGGCACAGGGTCAAGACTGATTTGCATATGGCTCGGTTCAAACTAGAATGGCATGGTGAGCAAAAAAATGATGGATTTAGGCCCAGATCTCTGTACTGGGGTGAATGTATGACATTGTTCTGCATTCTGTCCATCAACTGTTGTTTTTGCATTTGTCACCCCGAGTGGGACGGGTATGCCCAGACGTGGGTCCCGTGCTCTCCATGCCACTGGAATCAAGCTATCCTGGCTTAAGAGGGGTGAAACCCCGAAACCGGTCCTAGGATGCTTGTTTCCAGTCCAGGGAGCACCTGGCTTGGCAGTTCGGGCTGGACTGTTCCCATGAGGCACAGGGTCAAGACTGATTTGCATATGGCTCGGTTCAAACTAGAATGGCATGGTGAGCAAAAAAATGATGGATTTAGGCCCAGATCTCTGTACTGGGGTGAATGTATGACATTGTTCTGCATTCTGTCCATCAACTGTTGTTTTTGCATTTGTCACCCCGAGTGGGACGGGTATGCCCAGACGTGGGTCCCGTGCTCTCCATGCCACTGGAATCAAGCTATCCTGGCTTAAGAGGGGTGAAACCCCGAAACCGGTCCTAGGATGCTTGTTTCCAGTCCAGGGAGCACCTGGCTTGGCAGTTCGGGCTGGACTGTTCCCATGAGGCACAGGGTCAAGACTGATTTGCATATGGCTCGGTTCAAACTAGAATGGCATGGTGAGCAAAAAAATGATGGATTTAGGCCCAGATCTCTGTACTGGGGTGAATGTATGACATTGTTCTGCATTCTGTCCATCAACTGTTGTTTTTGCATTTGTCACCCCGAGTGGGACGGGTATGCCCAGACGTGGGTCCCGTGCTCTCCATGCCACTGGAATCAAGCTATCCTGGCTTAAGAGGGGTGAAACCCCGAAACCGGTCCTAGGATGCTTGTTTCCAGTCCAGGGAGCACCTGGCTTGGCAGTTCGGGCTGGACTGTTCCCATGAGGCACAGGGTCAAGACTGATTTGCATATGGCTCGGTTCAAACTAGAATGGCATGGTGAGCAAAAAAATGATGGATTTAGGCCCAGATCTCTGTACTGGGGTGAATGTATGACATTGTTCTGCATTCTGTCCATCAACTGTTGTTTTTGCATTTGTCACCCCGAGTGGGACGGGTATGCCCAGACGTGGGTCCCGTGCTCTCCATGCCACTGGAATCAAGCTATCCTGGCTTAAGAGGGGTGAAACCCCGAAACCGGTCCTAGGATGCTTGTTTCCAGTCCAGGGAGCACCTGGCTTGGCAGTTCGGGCTGGACTGTTCCCATGAGGCACAGGGTCAAGACTGATTTGCATATGGCTCGGTTCAAACTAGAATGGCATGGTGAGCAAAAAAATGATGGATTTAGGCCCAGATCTCTGTACTGGGGTGAATGTATGACATTGTTCTGCATTCTGTCCATCAACTGTTGTTTTTGCATTTGTCACCCCGAGTGGGACGGGTATGCCCAGACGTGGGTCCCGTGCTCTCCATGCCACTGGAATCAAGCTATCCTGGCTTAAGAGGGGTGAAACCCCGAAACCGGTCCTAGGATGCTTGTTTCCAGTCCAGGGAGCACCTGGCTTGGCAGTTCGGGCTGGACTGTTCCCATGAGGCACAGGGTCAAGACTGATTTGCATATGGCTCGGTTCAAACTAGAATGGCATGGTGAGCAAAAAAATGATGGATTTAGGCCCAGATCTCTGTACTGGGGTGAATGTATGACATTGTTCTGCATTCTGTCCATCAACTGTTGTTTTTGCATTTGTCACCCCGAGTGGGACGGGTATGCCCAGACGTGGGTCCCGTGCTCTCCATGCCACTGGAATCAAGCTATCCTGGCTTAAGAGGGGTGAAACCCCGAAACCGGTCCTAGGATGCTTGTTTCCAGTCCAGGGAGCACCTGGCTTGGCAGTTCGGGCTGGACTGTTCCCATGAGGCACAGGGTCAAGACTGATTTGCATATGGCTCGGTTCAAACTAGAATGGCATGGTGAGCAAAAAAATGATGGATTTAGGCCCAGATCTCTGTACTGGGGTGAATGTATGACATTGTTCTGCATTCTGTCCATCAACTGTTGTTTTTGCATTTGTCACCCCGAGTGGGACGGGTATGCCCAGACGTGGGTCCCGTGCTCTCCATGCCACTGGAATCAAGCTATCCTGGCTTAAGAGGGGTGAAACCCCGAAACCGGTCCTAGGATGCTTGTTTCCAGTCCAGGGAGCACCTGGCTTGGCAGTTCGGGCTGGACTGTTCCCATGAGGCACAGGGTCAAGACTGATTTGCATATGGCTCGGTTCAAACTAGAATGGCATGGTGAGCAAAAAAATGATGGATTTAGGCCCAGATCTCTGTACTGGGGTGAATGTATGACATTGTTCTGCATTCTGTCCATCAACTGTTGTTTTTGCATTTGTCACCCCGAGTGGGACGGGTATGCCCAGACGTGGGTCCCGTGCTCTCCATGCCACTGGAATCAAGCTATCCTGGCTTAAGAGGGGTGAAACCCCGAAACCGGTCCTAGGATGCTTGTTTCCAGTCCAGGGAGCACCTGGCTTGGCAGTTCGGGCTGGACTGTTCCCATGAGGCACAGGGTCAAGACTGATTTGCATATGGCTCGGTTCAAACTAGAATGGCATGGTGAGCAAAAAAATGATGGATTTAGGCCCAGATCTCTGTACTGGGGTGAATGTATGACATTGTTCTGCATTCTGTCCATCAACTGTTGTTTTTGCATTTGTCACCCCGAGTGGGACGGGTATGCCCAGACGTGGGTCCCGTGCTCTCCATGCCACTGGAATCAAGCTATCCTGGCTTAAGAGGGGTGAAACCCCGAAACCGGTCCTAGGATGCTTGTTTCCAGTCCAGGGAGCACCTGGCTTGGCAGTTCGGGCTGGACTGTTCCCATGAGGCACAGGGTCAAGACTGATTTGCATATGGCTCGGTTCAAACTAGAATGGCATGGTGAGCAAAAAAATGATGGATTTAGGCCCAGATCTCTGTACTGGGGTGAATGTATGACATTGTTCTGCATTCTGTCCATCAACTGTTGTTTTTGCATTTGTCACCCCGAGTGGGACGGGTATGCCCAGACGTGGGTCCCGTGCTCTCCATGCCACTGGAATCAAGCTATCCTGGCTTAAGAGGGGTGAAACCCCGAAACCGGTCCTAGGATGCTTGTTTCCAGTCCAGGGAGCACCTGGCTTGGCAGTTCGGGCTGGACTGTTCCCATGAGGCACAGGGTCAAGACTGATTTGCATATGGCTCGGTTCAAACTAGAATGGCATGGTGAGCAAAAAAATGATGGATTTAGGCCCAGATCTCTGTACTGGGGTGAATGTATGACATTGTTCTGCATTCTGTCCATCAACTGTTGTTTTTGCATTTGTCACCCCGAGTGTGACGGGTATGCCCAGACGTGGGTCCCGTGCTCTCCATGCCACTGGAATCAAGCTATCCTGGCTTAAGAGGGGTGAAACCCCGAAACCGGTCCTAGGATGCTTGTTTCCAGTCCAGGGAGCACCTGGCTTGGCAGTTCGGGCTGGACTGTTCCCATGAGGCACAGGGTCAAGACTGATTTGCATATGGCTCGGTTCAAACTAGAATGGCATGGTGAGCAAAAAAATGATGGATTTAGGCCCAGATCTCTGTACTGGGGTGAATGTATGACATTGTTCTGCATTCTGTCCATCAACTGTTGTTTTTGCATTTGTCACCCCGAGTGGGACGGGTATGCCCAGACGTGGGTCCCGTGCTCTCCATGCCACTGGAATCAAGCTATCCTGGCTTAAGAGGGGTGAAACCCCGAAACCGGTCCTAGGATGCTTGTTTCCAGTCCAGGGAGCACCTGGCTTGGCAGTTCGGGCTGGACTGTTCCCATGAGGCACAGGGTCAAGACTGATTTGCATATGGCTCGGTTCAAACTAGAATGGCATGGTGAGCAAAAAAATGATGGATTTAGGCCCAGATCTCTGTACTGGGGTGAATGTATGACATTGTTCTGCATTCTGTCCATCAACTGTTGTTTTTGCATTTGTCACCCCGAGTGGGACGGGTATGCCCAGACGTGGGTCCCGTGCTCTCCATGCCACTGGAATCAAGCTATCCTGGCTTAAGAGGGGTGAAACCCCGAAACCGGTCCTAGGATGCTTGTTTCCAGTCCAGGGAGCACCTGGCTTGGCAGTTCGGGCTGGACTGTTCCCATGAGGCACAGGGTCAAGACTGATTTGCATATGGCTCGGTTCAAACTAGAATGGCATGGTGAGCAAAAAAATGATGGATTTAGGCCCAGATCTCTGTACTGGGGTGAATGTATGACATTGTTCTGCATTCTGTCCATCAACTGTTGTTTTTGCATTTGTCACCCCGAGTGGGACGGGTATGCCCAGACGTGGGTCCCGTGCTCTCCATGCCACTGGAATCAAGCTATCCTGGCTTAAGAGGGGTGAAACCCCGAAACCGGTCCTAGGATGCTTGTTTCCAGTCCAGGGAGCACCTGGCTTGGCAGTTCGGGCTGGACTGTTCCCATGAGGCACAGGGTCAAGACTGATTTGCATATGGCTCGGTTCAAACTAGAATGGCATGGTGAGCAAAAAAATGATGGATTTAGGCCCAGATCTCTGTACTGGGGTGAATGTATGACATTGTTCTGCATTCTGTCCATCAACTGTTGTTTTTGCATTTGTCACCCCGAGTGTGACGGGTATGCCCAGACGTGGGTCCCGTGCTCTCCATGCCACTGGAATCAAGCTATCCTGGCTTAAGAGGGGTGAAACCCCGAAACCGGTCCTAGGATGCTTGTTTCCAGTCCAGGGAGCACCTGGCTTGGCAGTTCGGGCTGGACTGTTCCCATGAGGCACAGGGTCAAGACTGATTTGCATATGGCTCGGTTCAAACTAGAATGGCATGGTGAGCAAAAAAATGATGGATTTAGGCCCAGATCTCTGTACTGGGGTGAATGTATGACATTGTTCTGCATTCTGTCCATCAACTGTTGTTTTTGCATTTGTCACCCCGAGTGGGACGGGTATGCCCAGACGTGGGTCCCGTGCTCTCCATGCCACTGGAATCAAGCTATCCTGGCTTAAGAGGGGTGAAACCCCGAAACCGGTCCTAGGATGCTTGTTTCCAGTCCAGGGAGCACCTGGCTTGGCAGTTCGGGCTGGACTGTTCCCATGAGGCACAGGGTCAAGACTGATTTGCATATGGCTCGGTTCAAACTAGAATGGCATGGTGAGCAAAAAAATGATGGATTTAGGCCCAGATCTCTGTACTGGGGTGAATGTATGACATTGTTCTGCATTCTGTCCATCAACTGTTGTTTTTGCATTTGTCACCCCGAGTGGGACGGGTATGCCCAGACGTGGGTCCCGTGCTCTCCATGCCACTGGAATCAAGCTATCCTGGCTTAAGAGGGGTGAAACCCCGAAACCGGTCCTAGGATGCTTGTTTCCAGTCCAGGGAGCACCTGGCTTGGCAGTTCGGGCTGGACTGTTCCCATGAGGCACAGGGTCAAGACTGATTTGCATATGGCTCGGTTCAAACTAGAATGGCATGGTGAGCAAAAAAATGATGGATTTAGGCCCAGATCTCTGTACTGGGGTGAATGTATGACATTGTTCTGCATTCTGTCCATCAACTGTTGTTTTTGCATTTGTCACCCCGAGTGTGACGGGTATGCCCAGACGTGGGTCCCGTGCTCTCCATGCCACTGGAATCAAGCTATCCTGGCTTAAGAGGGGTGAAACCCCGAAACCGGTCCTAGGATGCTTGTTTCCAGTCCAGGGAGCACCTGGCTTGGCAGTTCGGGCTGGACTGTTCCCATGAGGCACAGGGTCAAGACTGATTTGCATATGGCTCGGTTCAAACTAGAATGGCATGGTGAGCAAAAAAATGATGGATTTAGGCCCAGATCTCTGTACTGGGGTGAATGTATGACATTGTTCTGCATTCTGTCCATCAACTGTTGTTTTTGCATTTGTCACCCCGAGTGGGACGGGTATGCCCAGACGTGGGTCCCGTGCTCTCCATGCCACTGGAATCAAGCTATCCTGGCTTAAGAGGGGTGAAACCCCGAAACCGGTCCTAGGATGCTTGTTTCCAGTCCAGGGAGCACCTGGCTTGGCAGTTCGGGCTGGACTGTTCCCATGAGGCACAGGGTCAAGACTGATTTGCATATGGCTCGGTTCAAACTAGAATGGCATGGTGAGCAAAAAAATGATGGATTTAGGCCCAGATCTCTGTACTGGGGTGAATGTATGACATTGTTCTGCATTCTGTCCATCAACTGTTGTTTTTGCATTTGTCACCCCGAGTGGGACGGGTATGCCCAGACGTGGGTCCCGTGCTCTCCATGCCACTGGAATCAAGCTATCCTGGCTTAAGAGGGGTGAAACCCCGAAACCGGTCCTAGGATGCTTGTTTCCAGTCCAGGGAGCACCTGGCTTGGCAGTTCGGGCTGGACTGTTCCCATGAGGCACAGGGTCAAGACTGATTTGCATATGGCTCGGTTCAAACTAGAATGGCATGGTGAGCAAAAAAATGATGGATTTAGGCCCAGATCTCTGTACTGGGGTGAATGTATGACATTGTTCTGCATTCTGTCCATCAACTGTTGTTTTTGCATTTGTCACCCCGAGTGGGACGGGTATGCCCAGACGTGGGTCCCGTGCTCTCCATGCCACTGGAATCAAGCTATCCTGGCTTAAGAGGGGTGAAACCCCGAAACCGGTCCTAGGATGCTTGTTTCCAGTCCAGGGAGCACCTGGCTTGGCAGTTCGGGCTGGACTGTTCCCATGAGGCACAGGGTCAAGACTGATTTGCATATGGCTCGGTTCAAACTAGAATGGCATGGTGAGCAAAAAAATGATGGATTTAGGCCCAGATCTCTGTACTGGGGTGAATGTATGACATTGTTCTGCATTCTGTCCATCAACTGTTGTTTTTGCATTTGTCACCCCGAGTGTGACGGGTATGCCCAGACGTGGGTCCCGTGCTCTCCATGCCACTGGAATCAAGCTATCCTGGCTTAAGAGGGGTGAAACCCCGAAACCGGTCCTAGGATGCTTGTTTCCAGTCCAGGGAGCACCTGGCTTGGCAGTTCGGGCTGGACTGTTCCCATGAGGCACAGGGTCAAGACTGATTTGCATATGGCTCGGTTCAAACTAGAATGGCATGGTGAGCAAAAAAATGATGGATTTAGGCCCAGATCTCTGTACTGGGGTGAATGTATGACATTGTTCTGCATTCTGTCCATCAACTGTTGTTTTTGCATTTGTCACCCCGAGTGGGACGGGTATGCCCAGACGTGGGTCCCGTGCTCTCCATGCCACTGGAATCAAGCTATCCTGGCTTAAGAGGGGTGAAACCCCGAAACCGGTCCTAGGATGCTTGTTTCCAGTCCAGGGAGCACCTGGCTTGGCAGTTCGGGCTGGACTGTTCCCATGAGGCACAGGGTCAAGACTGATTTGCATATGGCTCGGTTCAAACTAGAATGGCATGGTGAGCAAAAAAATGATGGATTTAGGCCCAGATCTCTGTACTGGGGTGAATGTATGACATTGTTCTGCATTCTGTCCATCAACTGTTGTTTTTGCATTTGTCACCCCGAGTGGGACGGGTATGCCCAGACGTGGGTCCCGTGCTCTCCATGCCACTGGAATCAAGCTATCCTGGCTTAAGAGGGGTGAAACCCCGAAACCGGTCCTAGGATGCTTGTTTCCAGTCCAGGGAGCACCTGGCTTGGCAGTTCGGGCTGGACTGTTCCCATGAGGCACAGGGTCAAGACTGATTTGCATATGGCTCGGTTCAAACTAGAATGGCATGGTGAGCAAAAAAATGATGGATTTAGGCCCAGATCTCTGTACTGGGGTGAATGTATGACATTGTTCTGCATTCTGTCCATCAACTGTTGTTTTTGCATTTGTCACCCCGAGTGGGACGGGTATGCCCAGACGTGGGTCCCGTGCTCTCCATGCCACTGGAATCAAGCTATCCTGGCTTAAGAGGGGTGAAACCCCGAAACCGGTCCTAGGATGCTTGTTTCCAGTCCAGGGAGCACCTGGCTTGGCAGTTCGGGCTGGACTGTTCCCATGAGGCACAGGGTCAAGACTGATTTGCATATGGCTCGGTTCAAACTAGAATGGCATGGTGAGCAAAAAAATGATGGATTTAGGCCCAGATCTCTGTACTGGGGTGAATGTATGACATTGTTCTGCATTCTGTCCATCAACTGTTGTTTTTGCATTTGTCACCCCGAGTGGGACGGGTATGCCCAGACGTGGGTCCCGTGCTCTCCATGCCACTGGAATCAAGCTATCCTGGCTTAAGAGGGGTGAAACCCCGAAACCGGTCCTAGGATGCTTGTTTCCAGTCCAGGGAGCACCTGGCTTGGCAGTTCGGGCTGGACTGTTCCCATGAGGCACAGGGTCAAGACTGATTTGCATATGGCTCGGTTCAAACTAGAATGGCATGGTGAGCAAAAAAATGATGGATTTAGGCCCAGATCTCTGTACTGGGGTGAATGTATGACATTGTTCTGCATTCTGTCCATCAACTGTTGTTTTTGCATTTGTCACCCCGAGTGTGACGGGTATGCCCAGACGTGGGTCCCGTGCTCTCCATGCCACTGGAATCAAGCTATCCTGGCTTAAGAGGGGTGAAACCCCGAAACCGGTCCTAGGATGCTTGTTTCCAGTCCAGGGAGCACCTGGCTTGGCAGTTCGGGCTGGACTGTTCCCATGAGGCACAGGGTCAAGACTGATTTGCATATGGCTCGGTTCAAACTAGAATGGCATGGTGAGCAAAAAAATGATGGATTTAGGCCCAGATCTCTGTACTGGGGTGAATGTATGACATTGTTCTGCATTCTGTCCATCAACTGTTGTTTTTGCATTTGTCACCCCGAGTGTGACGGGTATGCCCAGACGTGGGTCCCGTGCTCTCCATGCCACTGGAATCAAGCTATCCTGGCTTAAGAGGGGTGAAACCCCGAAACCGGTCCTAGGATGCTTGTTTCCAGTCCAGGGAGCACCTGGCTTGGCAGTTCGGGCTGGACTGTTCCCATGAGGCACAGGGTCAAGACTGATTTGCATATGGCTCGGTTCAAACTAGAATGGCATGGTGAGCAAAAAAATGATGGATTTAGGCCCAGATCTCTGTACTGGGGTGAATGTATGACATTGTTCTGCATTCTGTCCATCAACTGTTGTTTTTGCATTTGTCACCCCGAGTGTGACGGGTATGCCCAGACGTGGGTCCCGTGCTCTCCATGCCACTGGAATCAAGCTATCCTGGCTTAAGAGGGGTGAAACCCCGAAACCGGTCCTAGGATGCTTGTTTCCAGTCCAGGGAGCACCTGGCTTGGCAGTTCGGGCTGGACTGTTCCCATGAGGCACAGGGTCAAGACTGATTTGCATATGGCTCGGTTCAAACTAGAATGGCATGGTGAGCAAAAAAATGATGGATTTAGGCCCAGATCTCTGTACTGGGGTGAATGTATGACATTGTTCTGCATTCTGTCCATCAACTGTTGTTTTTGCATTTGTCACCCCGAGTGGGACGGGTATGCCCAGACGTGGGTCCCGTGCTCTCCATGCCACTGGAATCAAGCTATCCTGGCTTAAGAGGGGTGAAACCCCGAAACCGGTCCTAGGATGCTTGTTTCCAGTCCAGGGAGCACCTGGCTTGGCAGTTCGGGCTGGACTGTTCCCATGAGGCACAGGGTCAAGACTGATTTGCATATGGCTCGGTTCAAACTAGAATGGCATGGTGAGCAAAAAAATGATGGATTTAGGCCCAGATCTCTGTACTGGGGTGAATGTATGACATTGTTCTGCATTCTGTCCATCAACTGTTGTTTTTGCATTTGTCACCCCGAGTGGGACGGGTATGCCCAGACGTGGGTCCCGTGCTCTCCATGCCACTGGAATCAAGCTATCCTGGCTTAAGAGGGGTGAAACCCCGAAACCGGTCCTAGGATGCTTGTTTCCAGTCCAGGGAGCACCTGGCTTGGCAGTTCGGGCTGGACTGTTCCCATGAGGCACAGGGTCAAGACTGATTTGCATATGGCTCGGTTCAAACTAGAATGGCATGGTGAGCAAAAAAATGATGGATTTAGGCCCAGATCTCTGTACTGGGGTGAATGTATGACATTGTTCTGCATTCTGTCCATCAACTGTTGTTTTTGCATTTGTCACCCCGAGTGTGACGGGTATGCCCAGACGTGGGTCCCGTGCTCTCCATGCCACTGGAATCAAGCTATCCTGGCTTAAGAGGGGTGAAACCCCGAAACCGGTCCTAGGATGCTTGTTTCCAGTCCAGGGAGCACCTGGCTTGGCAGTTCGGGCTGGACTGTTCCCATGAGGCACAGGGTCAAGACTGATTTGCATATGGCTCGGTTCAAACTAGAATGGCATGGTGAGCAAAAAAATGATGGATTTAGGCCCAGATCTCTGTACTGGGGTGAATGTATGACATTGTTCTGCATTCTGTCCATCAACTGTTGTTTTTGCATTTGTCACCCCGAGTGGGACGGGTATGCCCAGACGTGGGTCCCGTGCTCTCCATGCCACTGGAATCAAGCTATCCTGGCTTAAGAGGGGTGAAACCCCGAAACCGGTCCTAGGATGCTTGTTTCCAGTCCAGGGAGCACCTGGCTTGGCAGTTCGGGCTGGACTGTTCCCATGAGGCACAGGGTCAAGACTGATTTGCATATGGCTCGGTTCAAACTAGAATGGCATGGTGAGCAAAAAAATGATGGATTTAGGCCCAGATCTCTGTACTGGGGTGAATGTATGACATTGTTCTGCATTCTGTCCATCAACTGTTGTTTTTGCATTTGTCACCCCGAGTGTGACGGGTATGCCCAGACGTGGGTCCCGTGCTCTCCATGCCACTGGAATCAAGCTATCCTGGCTTAAGAGGGGTGAAACCCCGAAACCGGTCCTAGGATGCTTGTTTCCAGTCCAGGGAGCACCTGGCTTGGCAGTTCGGGCTGGACTGTTCCCATGAGGCACAGGGTCAAGACTGATTTGCATATGGCTCGGTTCAAACTAGAATGGCATGGTGAGCAAAAAAATGATGGATTTAGGCCCAGATCTCTGTACTGGGGTGAATGTATGACATTGTTCTGCATTCTGTCCATCAACTGTTGTTTTTGCATTTGTCACCCCGAGTGTGACGGGTATGCCCAGACGTGGGTCCCGTGCTCTCCATGCCACTGGAATCAAGCTATCCTGGCTTAAGAGGGGTGAAACCCCGAAACCGGTCCTAGGATGCTTGTTTCCAGTCCAGGGAGCACCTGGCTTGGCAGTTCGGGCTGGACTGTTCCCATGAGGCACAGGGTCAAGACTGATTTGCATATGGCTCGGTTCAAACTAGAATGGCATGGTGAGCAAAAAAATGATGGATTTAGGCCCAGATCTCTGTACTGGGGTGAATGTATGACATTGTTCTGCATTCTGTCCATCAACTGTTGTTTTTGCATTTGTCACCCCGAGTGTGACGGGTATGCCCAGACGTGGGTCCCGTGCTCTCCATGCCACTGGAATCAAGCTATCCTGGCTTAAGAGGGGTGAAACCCCGAAACCGGTCCTAGGATGCTTGTTTCCAGTCCAGGGAGCACCTGGCTTGGCAGTTCGGGCTGGACTGTTCCCATGAGGCACAGGGTCAAGACTGATTTGCATATGGCTCGGTTCAAACTAGAATGGCATGGTGAGCAAAAAAATGATGGATTTAGGCCCAGATCTCTGTACTGGGGTGAATGTATGACATTGTTCTGCATTCTGTCCATCAACTGTTGTTTTTGCATTTGTCACCCCGAGTGTGACGGGTATGCCCAGACGTGGGTCCCGTGCTCTCCATGCCACTGGAATCAAGCTATCCTGGCTTAAGAGGGGTGAAACCCCGAAACCGGTCCTAGGATGCTTGTTTCCAGTCCAGGGAGCACCTGGCTTGGCAGTTCGGGCTGGACTGTTCCCATGAGGCACAGGGTCAAGACTGATTTGCATATGGCTCGGTTCAAACTAGAATGGCATGGTGAGCAAAAAAATGATGGATTTAGGCCCAGATCTCTGTACTGGGGTGAATGTATGACATTGTTCTGCATTCTGTCCATCAACTGTTGTTTTTGCATTTGTCACCCCGAGTGTGACGGGTATGCCCAGACGTGGGTCCCGTGCTCTCCATGCCACTGGAATCAAGCTATCCTGGCTTAAGAGGGGTGAAACCCCGAAACCGGTCCTAGGATGCTTGTTTCCAGTCCAGGGAGCACCTGGCTTGGCAGTTCGGGCTGGACTGTTCCCATGAGGCACAGGGTCAAGACTGATTTGCATATGGCTCGGTTCAAACTAGAATGGCATGGTGAGCAAAAAAATGATGGATTTAGGCCCAGATCTCTGTACTGGGGTGAATGTATGACATTGTTCTGCATTCTGTCCATCAACTGTTGTTTTTGCATTTGTCACCCCGAGTGGGACGGGTATGCCCAGACGTGGGTCCCGTGCTCTCCATGCCACTGGAATCAAGCTATCCTGGCTTAAGAGGGGTGAAACCCCGAAACCGGTCCTAGGATGCTTGTTTCCAGTCCAGGGAGCACCTGGCTTGGCAGTTCGGGCTGGACTGTTCCCATGAGGCACAGGGTCAAGACTGATTTGCATATGGCTCGGTTCAAACTAGAATGGCATGGTGAGCAAAAAAATGATGGATTTAGGCCCAGATCTCTGTACTGGGGTGAATGTATGACATTGTTCTGCATTCTGTCCATCAACTGTTGTTTTTGCATTTGTCACCCCGAGTGTGACGGGTATGCCCAGACGTGGGTCCCGTGCTCTCCATGCCACTGGAATCAAGCTATCCTGGCTTAAGAGGGGTGAAACCCCGAAACCGGTCCTAGGATGCTTGTTTCCAGTCCAGGGAGCACCTGGCTTGGCAGTTCGGGCTGGACTGTTCCCATGAGGCACAGGGTCAAGACTGATTTGCATATGGCTCGGTTCAAACTAGAATGGCATGGTGAGCAAAAAAATGATGGATTTAGGCCCAGATCTCTGTACTGGGGTGAATGTATGACATTGTTCTGCATTCTGTCCATCAACTGTTGTTTTTGCATTTGTCACCCCGAGTGTGACGGGTATGCCCAGACGTGGGTCCCGTGCTCTCCATGCCACTGGAATCAAGCTATCCTGGCTTAAGAGGGGTGAAACCCCGAAACCGGTCCTAGGATGCTTGTTTCCAGTCCAGGGAGCACCTGGCTTGGCAGTTCGGGCTGGACTGTTCCCATGAGGCACAGGGTCAAGACTGATTTGCATATGGCTCGGTTCAAACTAGAATGGCATGGTGAGCAAAAAAATGATGGATTTAGGCCCAGATCTCTGTACTGGGGTGAATGTATGACATTGTTCTGCATTCTGTCCATCAACTGTTGTTTTTGCATTTGTCACCCCGAGTGGGACGGGTATGCCCAGACGTGGGTCCCGTGCTCTCCATGCCACTGGAATCAAGCTATCCTGGCTTAAGAGGGGTGAAACCCCGAAACCGGTCCTAGGATGCTTGTTTCCAGTCCAGGGAGCACCTGGCTTGGCAGTTCGGGCTGGACTGTTCCCATGAGGCACAGGGTCAAGACTGATTTGCATATGGCTCGGTTCAAACTAGAATGGCATGGTGAGCAAAAAAATGATGGATTTAGGCCCAGATCTCTGTACTGGGGTGAATGTATGACATTGTTCTGCATTCTGTCCATCAACTGTTGTTTTTGCATTTGTCACCCCGAGTGGGACGGGTATGCCCAGACGTGGGTCCCGTGCTCTCCATGCCACTGGAATCAAGCTATCCTGGCTTAAGAGGGGTGAAACCCCGAAACCGGTCCTAGGATGCTTGTTTCCAGTCCAGGGAGCACCTGGCTTGGCAGTTCGGGCTGGACTGTTCCCATGAGGCACAGGGTCAAGACTGATTTGCATATGGCTCGGTTCAAACTAGAATGGCATGGTGAGCAAAAAAATGATGGATTTAGGCCCAGATCTCTGTACTGGGGTGAATGTATGACATTGTTCTGCATTCTGTCCATCAACTGTTGTTTTTGCATTTGTCACCCCGAGTGTGACGGGTATGCCCAGACGTGGGTCCCGTGCTCTCCATGCCACTGGAATCAAGCTATCCTGGCTTAAGAGGGGTGAAACCCCGAAACCGGTCCTAGGATGCTTGTTTCCAGTCCAGGGAGCACCTGGCTTGGCAGTTCGGGCTGGACTGTTCCCATGAGGCACAGGGTCAAGACTGATTTGCATATGGCTCGGTTCAAACTAGAATGGCATGGTGAGCAAAAAAATGATGGATTTAGGCCCAGATCTCTGTACTGGGGTGAATGTATGACATTGTTCTGCATTCTGTCCATCAACTGTTGTTTTTGCATTTGTCACCCCGAGTGGGACGGGTATGCCCAGACGTGGGTCCCGTGCTCTCCATGCCACTGGAATCAAGCTATCCTGGCTTAAGAGGGGTGAAACCCCGAAACCGGTCCTAGGATGCTTGTTTCCAGTCCAGGGAGCACCTGGCTTGGCAGTTCGGGCTGGACTGTTCCCATGAGGCACAGGGTCAAGACTGATTTGCATATGGCTCGGTTCAAACTAGAATGGCATGGTGAGCAAAAAAATGATGGATTTAGGCCCAGATCTCTGTACTGGGGTGAATGTATGACATTGTTCTGCATTCTGTCCATCAACTGTTGTTTTTGCATTTGTCACCCCGAGTGGGACGGGTATGCCCAGACGTGGGTCCCGTGCTCTCCATGCCACTGGAATCAAGCTATCCTGGCTTAAGAGGGGTGAAACCCCGAAACCGGTCCTAGGATGCTTGTTTCCAGTCCAGGGAGCACCTGGCTTGGCAGTTCGGGCTGGACTGTTCCCATGAGGCACAGGGTCAAGACTGATTTGCATATGGCTCGGTTCAAACTAGAATGGCATGGTGAGCAAAAAAATGATGGATTTAGGCCCAGATCTCTGTACTGGGGTGAATGTATGACATTGTTCTGCATTCTGTCCATCAACTGTTGTTTTTGCATTTGTCACCCCGAGTGGGACGGGTATGCCCAGACGTGGGTCCCGTGCTCTCCATGCCACTGGAATCAAGCTATCCTGGCTTAAGAGGGGTGAAACCCCGAAACCGGTCCTAGGATGCTTGTTTCCAGTCCAGGGAGCACCTGGCTTGGCAGTTCGGGCTGGACTGTTCCCATGAGGCACAGGGTCAAGACTGATTTGCATATGGCTCGGTTCAAACTAGAATGGCATGGTGAGCAAAAAAATGATGGATTTAGGCCCAGATCTCTGTACTGGGGTGAATGTATGACATTGTTCTGCATTCTGTCCATCAACTGTTGTTTTTGCATTTGTCACCCCGAGTGTGACGGGTATGCCCAGACGTGGGTCCCGTGCTCTCCATGCCACTGGAATCAAGCTATCCTGGCTTAAGAGGGGTGAAACCCCGAAACCGGTCCTAGGATGCTTGTTTCCAGTCCAGGGAGCACCTGGCTTGGCAGTTCGGGCTGGACTGTTCCCATGAGGCACAGGGTCAAGACTGATTTGCATATGGCTCGGTTCAAACTAGAATGGCATGGTGAGCAAAAAAATGATGGATTTAGGCCCAGATCTCTGTACTGGGGTGAATGTATGACATTGTTCTGCATTCTGTCCATCAACTGTTGTTTTTGCATTTGTCACCCCGAGTGTGACGGGTATGCCCAGACGTGGGTCCCGTGCTCTCCATGCCACTGGAATCAAGCTATCCTGGCTTAAGAGGGGTGAAACCCCGAAACCGGTCCTAGGATGCTTGTTTCCAGTCCAGGGAGCACCTGGCTTGGCAGTTCGGGCTGGACTGTTCCCATGAGGCACAGGGTCAAGACTGATTTGCATATGGCTCGGTTCAAACTAGAATGGCATGGTGAGCAAAAAAATGATGGATTTAGGCCCAGATCTCTGTACTGGGGTGAATGTATGACATTGTTCTGCATTCTGTCCATCAACTGTTGTTTTTGCATTTGTCACCCCGAGTGTGACGGGTATGCCCAGACGTGGGTCCCGTGCTCTCCATGCCACTGGAATCAAGCTATCCTGGCTTAAGAGGGGTGAAACCCCGAAACCGGTCCTAGGATGCTTGTTTCCAGTCCAGGGAGCACCTGGCTTGGCAGTTCGGGCTGGACTGTTCCCATGAGGCACAGGGTCAAGACTGATTTGCATATGGCTCGGTTCAAACTAGAATGGCATGGTGAGCAAAAAAATGATGGATTTAGGCCCAGATCTCTGTACTGGGGTGAATGTATGACATTGTTCTGCATTCTGTCCATCAACTGTTGTTTTTGCATTTGTCACCCCGAGTGTGACGGGTATGCCCAGACGTGGGTCCCGTGCTCTCCATGCCACTGGAATCAAGCTATCCTGGCTTAAGAGGGGTGAAACCCCGAAACCGGTCCTAGGATGCTTGTTTCCAGTCCAGGGAGCACCTGGCTTGGCAGTTCGGGCTGGACTGTTCCCATGAGGCACAGGGTCAAGACTGATTTGCATATGGCTCGGTTCAAACTAGAATGGCATGGTGAGCAAAAAAATGATGGATTTAGGCCCAGATCTCTGTACTGGGGTGAATGTATGACATTGTTCTGCATTCTGTCCATCAACTGTTGTTTTTGCATTTGTCACCCCGAGTGTGACGGGTATGCCCAGACGTGGGTCCCGTGCTCTCCATGCCACTGGAATCAAGCTATCCTGGCTTAAGAGGGGTGAAACCCCGAAACCGGTCCTAGGATGCTTGTTTCCAGTCCAGGGAGCACCTGGCTTGGCAGTTCGGGCTGGACTGTTCCCATGAGGCACAGGGTCAAGACTGATTTGCATATGGCTCGGTTCAAACTAGAATGGCATGGTGAGCAAAAAAATGATGGATTTAGGCCCAGATCTCTGTACTGGGGTGAATGTATGACATTGTTCTGCATTCTGTCCATCAACTGTTGTTTTTGCATTTGTCACCCCGAGTGTGACGGGTATGCCCAGACGTGGGTCCCGTGCTCTCCATGCCACTGGAATCAAGCTATCCTGGCTTAAGAGGGGTGAAACCCCGAAACCGGTCCTAGGATGCTTGTTTCCAGTCCAGGGAGCACCTGGCTTGGCAGTTCGGGCTGGACTGTTCCCATGAGGCACAGGGTCAAGACTGATTTGCATATGGCTCGGTTCAAACTAGAATGGCATGGTGAGCAAAAAAATGATGGATTTAGGCCCAGATCTCTGTACTGGGGTGAATGTATGACATTGTTCTGCATTCTGTCCATCAACTGTTGTTTTTGCATTTGTCACCCCGAGTGGGACGGGTATGCCCAGACGTGGGTCCCGTGCTCTCCATGCCACTGGAATCAAGCTATCCTGGCTTAAGAGGGGTGAAACCCCGAAACCGGTCCTAGGATGCTTGTTTCCAGTCCAGGGAGCACCTGGCTTGGCAGTTCGGGCTGGACTGTTCCCATGAGGCACAGGGTCAAGACTGATTTGCATATGGCTCGGTTCAAACTAGAATGGCATGGTGAGCAAAAAAATGATGGATTTAGGCCCAGATCTCTGTACTGGGGTGAATGTATGACATTGTTCTGCATTCTGTCCATCAACTGTTGTTTTTGCATTTGTCACCCCGAGTGGGACGGGTATGCCCAGACGTGGGTCCCGTGCTCTCCATGCCACTGGAATCAAGCTATCCTGGCTTAAGAGGGGTGAAACCCCGAAACCGGTCCTAGGATGCTTGTTTCCAGTCCAGGGAGCACCTGGCTTGGCAGTTCGGGCTGGACTGTTCCCATGAGGCACAGGGTCAAGACTGATTTGCATATGGCTCGGTTCAAACTAGAATGGCATGGTGAGCAAAAAAATGATGGATTTAGGCCCAGATCTCTGTACTGGGGTGAATGTATGACATTGTTCTGCATTCTGTCCATCAACTGTTGTTTTTGCATTTGTCACCCCGAGTGTGACGGGTATGCCCAGACGTGGGTCCCGTGCTCTCCATGCCACTGGAATCAAGCTATCCTGGCTTAAGAGGGGTGAAACCCCGAAACCGGTCCTAGGATGCTTGTTTCCAGTCCAGGGAGCACCTGGCTTGGCAGTTCGGGCTGGACTGTTCCCATGAGGCACAGGGTCAAGACTGATTTGCATATGGCTCGGTTCAAACTAGAATGGCATGGTGAGCAAAAAAATGATGGATTTAGGCCCAGATCTCTGTACTGGGGTGAATGTATGACATTGTTCTGCATTCTGTCCATCAACTGTTGTTTTTGCATTTGTCACCCCGAGTGGGACGGGTATGCCCAGACGTGGGTCCCGTGCTCTCCATGCCACTGGAATCAAGCTATCCTGGCTTAAGAGGGGTGAAACCCCGAAACCGGTCCTAGGATGCTTGTTTCCAGTCCAGGGAGCACCTGGCTTGGCAGTTCGGGCTGGACTGTTCCCATGAGGCACAGGGTCAAGACTGATTTGCATATGGCTCGGTTCAAACTAGAATGGCATGGTGAGCAAAAAAATGATGGATTTAGGCCCAGATCTCTGTACTGGGGTGAATGTATGACATTGTTCTGCATTCTGTCCATCAACTGTTGTTTTTGCATTTGTCACCCCGAGTGTGACGGGTATGCCCAGACGTGGGTCCCGTGCTCTCCATGCCACTGGAATCAAGCTATCCTGGCTTAAGAGGGGTGAAACCCCGAAACCGGTCCTAGGATGCTTGTTTCCAGTCCAGGGAGCACCTGGCTTGGCAGTTCGGGCTGGACTGTTCCCATGAGGCACAGGGTCAAGACTGATTTGCATATGGCTCGGTTCAAACTAGAATGGCATGGTGAGCAAAAAAATGATGGATTTAGGCCCAGATCTCTGTACTGGGGTGAATGTATGACATTGTTCTGCATTCTGTCCATCAACTGTTGTTTTTGCATTTGTCACCCCGAGTGGGACGGGTATGCCCAGACGTGGGTCCCGTGCTCTCCATGCCACTGGAATCAAGCTATCCTGGCTTAAGAGGGGTGAAACCCCGAAACCGGTCCTAGGATGCTTGTTTCCAGTCCAGGGAGCACCTGGCTTGGCAGTTCGGGCTGGACTGTTCCCATGAGGCACAGGGTCAAGACTGATTTGCATATGGCTCGGTTCAAACTAGAATGGCATGGTGAGCAAAAAAATGATGGATTTAGGCCCAGATCTCTGTACTGGGGTGAATGTATGACATTGTTCTGCATTCTGTCCATCAACTGTTGTTTTTGCATTTGTCACCCCGAGTGTGACGGGTATGCCCAGACGTGGGTCCCGTGCTCTCCATGCCACTGGAATCAAGCTATCCTGGCTTAAGAGGGGTGAAACCCCGAAACCGGTCCTAGGATGCTTGTTTCCAGTCCAGGGAGCACCTGGCTTGGCAGTTCGGGCTGGACTGTTCCCATGAGGCACAGGGTCAAGACTGATTTGCATATGGCTCGGTTCAAACTAGAATGGCATGGTGAGCAAAAAAATGATGGATTTAGGCCCAGATCTCTGTACTGGGGTGAATGTATGACATTGTTCTGCATTCTGTCCATCAACTGTTGTTTTTGCATTTGTCACCCCGAGTGGGACGGGTATGCCCAGACGTGGGTCCCGTGCTCTCCATGCCACTGGAATCAAGCTATCCTGGCTTAAGAGGGGTGAAACCCCGAAACCGGTCCTAGGATGCTTGTTTCCAGTCCAGGGAGCACCTGGCTTGGCAGTTCGGGCTGGACTGTTCCCATGAGGCACAGGGTCAAGACTGATTTGCATATGGCTCGGTTCAAACTAGAATGGCATGGTGAGCAAAAAAATGATGGATTTAGGCCCAGATCTCTGTACTGGGGTGAATGTATGACATTGTTCTGCATTCTGTCCATCAACTGTTGTTTTTGCATTTGTCACCCCGAGTGTGACGGGTATGCCCAGACGTGGGTCCCGTGCTCTCCATGCCACTGGAATCAAGCTATCCTGGCTTAAGAGGGGTGAAACCCCGAAACCGGTCCTAGGATGCTTGTTTCCAGTCCAGGGAGCACCTGGCTTGGCAGTTCGGGCTGGACTGTTCCCATGAGGCACAGGGTCAAGACTGATTTGCATATGGCTCGGTTCAAACTAGAATGGCATGGTGAGCAAAAAAATGATGGATTTAGGCCCAGATCTCTGTACTGGGGTGAATGTATGACATTGTTCTGCATTCTGTCCATCAACTGTTGTTTTTGCATTTGTCACCCCGAGTGTGACGGGTATGCCCAGACGTGGGTCCCGTGCTCTCCATGCCACTGGAATCAAGCTATCCTGGCTTAAGAGGGGTGAAACCCCGAAACCGGTCCTAGGATGCTTGTTTCCAGTCCAGGGAGCACCTGGCTTGGCAGTTCGGGCTGGACTGTTCCCATGAGGCACAGGGTCAAGACTGATTTGCATATGGCTCGGTTCAAACTAGAATGGCATGGTGAGCAAAAAAATGATGGATTTAGGCCCAGATCTCTGTACTGGGGTGAATGTATGACATTGTTCTGCATTCTGTCCATCAACTGTTGTTTTTGCATTTGTCACCCCGAGTGGGACGGGTATGCCCAGACGTGGGTCCCGTGCTCTCCATGCCACTGGAATCAAGCTATCCTGGCTTAAGAGGGGTGAAACCCCGAAACCGGTCCTAGGATGCTTGTTTCCAGTCCAGGGAGCACCTGGCTTGGCAGTTCGGGCTGGACTGTTCCCATGAGGCACAGGGTCAAGACTGATTTGCATATGGCTCGGTTCAAACTAGAATGGCATGGTGAGCAAAAAAATGATGGATTTAGGCCCAGATCTCTGTACTGGGGTGAATGTATGACATTGTTCTGCATTCTGTCCATCAACTGTTGTTTTTGCATTTGTCACCCCGAGTGTGACGGGTATGCCCAGACGTGGGTCCCGTGCTCTCCATGCCACTGGAATCAAGCTATCCTGGCTTAAGAGGGGTGAAACCCCGAAACCGGTCCTAGGATGCTTGTTTCCAGTCCAGGGAGCACCTGGCTTGGCAGTTCGGGCTGGACTGTTCCCATGAGGCACAGGGTCAAGACTGATTTGCATATGGCTCGGTTCAAACTAGAATGGCATGGTGAGCAAAAAAATGATGGATTTAGGCCCAGATCTCTGTACTGGGGTGAATGTATGACATTGTTCTGCATTCTGTCCATCAACTGTTGTTTTTGCATTTGTCACCCCGAGTGTGACGGGTATGCCCAGACGTGGGTCCCGTGCTCTCCATGCCACTGGAATCAAGCTATCCTGGCTTAAGAGGGGTGAAACCCCGAAACCGGTCCTAGGATGCTTGTTTCCAGTCCAGGGAGCACCTGGCTTGGCAGTTCGGGCTGGACTGTTCCCATGAGGCACAGGGTCAAGACTGATTTGCATATGGCTCGGTTCAAACTAGAATGGCATGGTGAGCAAAAAAATGATGGATTTAGGCCCAGATCTCTGTACTGGGGTGAATGTATGACATTGTTCTGCATTCTGTCCATCAACTGTTGTTTTTGCATTTGTCACCCCGAGTGTGACGGGTATGCCCAGACGTGGGTCCCGTGCTCTCCATGCCACTGGAATCAAGCTATCCTGGCTTAAGAGGGGTGAAACCCCGAAACCGGTCCTAGGATGCTTGTTTCCAGTCCAGGGAGCACCTGGCTTGGCAGTTCGGGCTGGACTGTTCCCATGAGGCACAGGGTCAAGACTGATTTGCATATGGCTCGGTTCAAACTAGAATGGCATGGTGAGCAAAAAAATGATGGATTTAGGCCCAGATCTCTGTACTGGGGTGAATGTATGACATTGTTCTGCATTCTGTCCATCAACTGTTGTTTTTGCATTTGTCACCCCGAGTGTGACGGGTATGCCCAGACGTGGGTCCCGTGCTCTCCATGCCACTGGAATCAAGCTATCCTGGCTTAAGAGGGGTGAAACCCCGAAACCGGTCCTAGGATGCTTGTTTCCAGTCCAGGGAGCACCTGGCTTGGCAGTTCGGGCTGGACTGTTCCCATGAGGCACAGGGTCAAGACTGATTTGCATATGGCTCGGTTCAAACTAGAATGGCATGGTGAGCAAAAAAATGATGGATTTAGGCCCAGATCTCTGTACTGGGGTGAATGTATGACATTGTTCTGCATTCTGTCCATCAACTGTTGTTTTTGCATTTGTCACCCCGAGTGGGACGGGTATGCCCAGACGTGGGTCCCGTGCTCTCCATGCCACTGGAATCAAGCTATCCTGGCTTAAGAGGGGTGAAACCCCGAAACCGGTCCTAGGATGCTTGTTTCCAGTCCAGGGAGCACCTGGCTTGGCAGTTCGGGCTGGACTGTTCCCATGAGGCACAGGGTCAAGACTGATTTGCATATGGCTCGGTTCAAACTAGAATGGCATGGTGAGCAAAAAAATGATGGATTTAGGCCCAGATCTCTGTACTGGGGTGAATGTATGACATTGTTCTGCATTCTGTCCATCAACTGTTGTTTTTGCATTTGTCACCCCGAGTGTGACGGGTATGCCCAGACGTGGGTCCCGTGCTCTCCATGCCACTGGAATCAAGCTATCCTGGCTTAAGAGGGGTGAAACCCCGAAACCGGTCCTAGGATGCTTGTTTCCAGTCCAGGGAGCACCTGGCTTGGCAGTTCGGGCTGGACTGTTCCCATGAGGCACAGGGTCAAGACTGATTTGCATATGGCTCGGTTCAAACTAGAATGGCATGGTGAGCAAAAAAATGATGGATTTAGGCCCAGATCTCTGTACTGGGGTGAATGTATGACATTGTTCTGCATTCTGTCCATCAACTGTTGTTTTTGCATTTGTCACCCCGAGTGTGACGGGTATGCCCAGACGTGGGTCCCGTGCTCTCCATGCCACTGGAATCAAGCTATCCTGGCTTAAGAGGGGTGAAACCCCGAAACCGGTCCTAGGATGCTTGTTTCCAGTCCAGGGAGCACCTGGCTTGGCAGTTCGGGCTGGACTGTTCCCATGAGGCACAGGGTCAAGACTGATTTGCATATGGCTCGGTTCAAACTAGAATGGCATGGTGAGCAAAAAAATGATGGATTTAGGCCCAGATCTCTGTACTGGGGTGAATGTATGACATTGTTCTGCATTCTGTCCATCAACTGTTGTTTTTGCATTTGTCACCCCGAGTGTGACGGGTATGCCCAGACGTGGGTCCCGTGCTCTCCATGCCACTGGAATCAAGCTATCCTGGCTTAAGAGGGGTGAAACCCCGAAACCGGTCCTAGGATGCTTGTTTCCAGTCCAGGGAGCACCTGGCTTGGCAGTTCGGGCTGGACTGTTCCCATGAGGCACAGGGTCAAGACTGATTTGCATATGGCTCGGTTCAAACTAGAATGGCATGGTGAGCAAAAAAATGATGGATTTAGGCCCAGATCTCTGTACTGGGGTGAATGTATGACATTGTTCTGCATTCTGTCCATCAACTGTTGTTTTTGCATTTGTCACCCCGAGTGTGACGGGTATGCCCAGACGTGGGTCCCGTGCTCTCCATGCCACTGGAATCAAGCTATCCTGGCTTAAGAGGGGTGAAACCCCGAAACCGGTCCTAGGATGCTTGTTTCCAGTCCAGGGAGCACCTGGCTTGGCAGTTCGGGCTGGACTGTTCCCATGAGGCACAGGGTCAAGACTGATTTGCATATGGCTCGGTTCAAACTAGAATGGCATGGTGAGCAAAAAAATGATGGATTTAGGCCCAGATCTCTGTACTGGGGTGAATGTATGACATTGTTCTGCATTCTGTCCATCAACTGTTGTTTTTGCATTTGTCACCCCGAGTGTGACGGGTATGCCCAGACGTGGGTCCCGTGCTCTCCATGCCACTGGAATCAAGCTATCCTGGCTTAAGAGGGGTGAAACCCCGAAACCGGTCCTAGGATGCTTGTTTCCAGTCCAGGGAGCACCTGGCTTGGCAGTTCGGGCTGGACTGTTCCCATGAGGCACAGGGTCAAGACTGATTTGCATATGGCTCGGTTCAAACTAGAATGGCATGGTGAGCAAAAAAATGATGGATTTAGGCCCAGATCTCTGTACTGGGGTGAATGTATGACATTGTTCTGCATTCTGTCCATCAACTGTTGTTTTTGCATTTGTCACCCCGAGTGGGACGGGTATGCCCAGACGTGGGTCCCGTGCTCTCCATGCCACTGGAATCAAGCTATCCTGGCTTAAGAGGGGTGAAACCCCGAAACCGGTCCTAGGATGCTTGTTTCCAGTCCAGGGAGCACCTGGCTTGGCAGTTCGGGCTGGACTGTTCCCATGAGGCACAGGGTCAAGACTGATTTGCATATGGCTCGGTTCAAACTAGAATGGCATGGTGAGCAAAAAAATGATGGATTTAGGCCCAGATCTCTGTACTGGGGTGAATGTATGACATTGTTCTGCATTCTGTCCATCAACTGTTGTTTTTGCATTTGTCACCCCGAGTGTGACGGGTATGCCCAGACGTGGGTCCCGTGCTCTCCATGCCACTGGAATCAAGCTATCCTGGCTTAAGAGGGGTGAAACCCCGAAACCGGTCCTAGGATGCTTGTTTCCAGTCCAGGGAGCACCTGGCTTGGCAGTTCGGGCTGGACTGTTCCCATGAGGCACAGGGTCAAGACTGATTTGCATATGGCTCGGTTCAAACTAGAATGGCATGGTGAGCAAAAAAATGATGGATTTAGGCCCAGATCTCTGTACTGGGGTGAATGTATGACATTGTTCTGCATTCTGTCCATCAACTGTTGTTTTTGCATTTGTCACCCCGAGTGTGACGGGTATGCCCAGACGTGGGTCCCGTGCTCTCCATGCCACTGGAATCAAGCTATCCTGGCTTAAGAGGGGTGAAACCCCGAAACCGGTCCTAGGATGCTTGTTTCCAGTCCAGGGAGCACCTGGCTTGGCAGTTCGGGCTGGACTGTTCCCATGAGGCACAGGGTCAAGACTGATTTGCATATGGCTCGGTTCAAACTAGAATGGCATGGTGAGCAAAAAAATGATGGATTTAGGCCCAGATCTCTGTACTGGGGTGAATGTATGACATTGTTCTGCATTCTGTCCATCAACTGTTGTTTTTGCATTTGTCACCCCGAGTGTGACGGGTATGCCCAGACGTGGGTCCCGTGCTCTCCATGCCACTGGAATCAAGCTATCCTGGCTTAAGAGGGGTGAAACCCCGAAACCGGTCCTAGGATGCTTGTTTCCAGTCCAGGGAGCACCTGGCTTGGCAGTTCGGGCTGGACTGTTCCCATGAGGCACAGGGTCAAGACTGATTTGCATATGGCTCGGTTCAAACTAGAATGGCATGGTGAGCAAAAAAATGATGGATTTAGGCCCAGATCTCTGTACTGGGGTGAATGTATGACATTGTTCTGCATTCTGTCCATCAACTGTTGTTTTTGCATTTGTCACCCCGAGTGGGACGGGTATGCCCAGACGTGGGTCCCGTGCTCTCCATGCCACTGGAATCAAGCTATCCTGGCTTAAGAGGGGTGAAACCCCGAAACCGGTCCTAGGATGCTTGTTTCCAGTCCAGGGAGCACCTGGCTTGGCAGTTCGGGCTGGACTGTTCCCATGAGGCACAGGGTCAAGACTGATTTGCATATGGCTCGGTTCAAACTAGAATGGCATGGTGAGCAAAAAAATGATGGATTTAGGCCCAGATCTCTGTACTGGGGTGAATGTATGACATTGTTCTGCATTCTGTCCATCAACTGTTGTTTTTGCATTTGTCACCCCGAGTGTGACGGGTATGCCCAGACGTGGGTCCCGTGCTCTCCATGCCACTGGAATCAAGCTATCCTGGCTTAAGAGGGGTGAAACCCCGAAACCGGTCCTAGGATGCTTGTTTCCAGTCCAGGGAGCACCTGGCTTGGCAGTTCGGGCTGGACTGTTCCCATGAGGCACAGGGTCAAGACTGATTTGCATATGGCTCGGTTCAAACTAGAATGGCATGGTGAGCAAAAAAATGATGGATTTAGGCCCAGATCTCTGTACTGGGGTGAATGTATGACATTGTTCTGCATTCTGTCCATCAACTGTTGTTTTTGCATTTGTCACCCCGAGTGTGACGGGTATGCCCAGACGTGGGTCCCGTGCTCTCCATGCCACTGGAATCAAGCTATCCTGGCTTAAGAGGGGTGAAACCCCGAAACCGGTCCTAGGATGCTTGTTTCCAGTCCAGGGAGCACCTGGCTTGGCAGTTCGGGCTGGACTGTTCCCATGAGGCACAGGGTCAAGACTGATTTGCATATGGCTCGGTTCAAACTAGAATGGCATGGTGAGCAAAAAAATGATGGATTTAGGCCCAGATCTCTGTACTGGGGTGAATGTATGACATTGTTCTGCATTCTGTCCATCAACTGTTGTTTTTGCATTTGTCACCCCGAGTGTGACGGGTATGCCCAGACGTGGGTCCCGTGCTCTCCATGCCACTGGAATCAAGCTATCCTGGCTTAAGAGGGGTGAAACCCCGAAACCGGTCCTAGGATGCTTGTTTCCAGTCCAGGGAGCACCTGGCTTGGCAGTTCGGGCTGGACTGTTCCCATGAGGCACAGGGTCAAGACTGATTTGCATATGGCTCGGTTCAAACTAGAATGGCATGGTGAGCAAAAAAATGATGGATTTAGGCCCAGATCTCTGTACTGGGGTGAATGTATGACATTGTTCTGCATTCTGTCCATCAACTGTTGTTTTTGCATTTGTCACCCCGAGTGGGACGGGTATGCCCAGACGTGGGTCCCGTGCTCTCCATGCCACTGGAATCAAGCTATCCTGGCTTAAGAGGGGTGAAACCCCGAAACCGGTCCTAGGATGCTTGTTTCCAGTCCAGGGAGCACCTGGCTTGGCAGTTCGGGCTGGACTGTTCCCATGAGGCACAGGGTCAAGACTGATTTGCATATGGCTCGGTTCAAACTAGAATGGCATGGTGAGCAAAAAAATGATGGATTTAGGCCCAGATCTCTGTACTGGGGTGAATGTATGACATTGTTCTGCATTCTGTCCATCAACTGTTGTTTTTGCATTTGTCACCCCGAGTGTGACGGGTATGCCCAGACGTGGGTCCCGTGCTCTCCATGCCACTGGAATCAAGCTATCCTGGCTTAAGAGGGGTGAAACCCCGAAACCGGTCCTAGGATGCTTGTTTCCAGTCCAGGGAGCACCTGGCTTGGCAGTTCGGGCTGGACTGTTCCCATGAGGCACAGGGTCAAGACTGATTTGCATATGGCTCGGTTCAAACTAGAATGGCATGGTGAGCAAAAAAATGATGGATTTAGGCCCAGATCTCTGTACTGGGGTGAATGTATGACATTGTTCTGCATTCTGTCCATCAACTGTTGTTTTTGCATTTGTCACCCCGAGTGGGACGGGTATGCCCAGACGTGGGTCCCGTGCTCTCCATGCCACTGGAATCAAGCTATCCTGGCTTAAGAGGGGTGAAACCCCGAAACCGGTCCTAGGATGCTTGTTTCCAGTCCAGGGAGCACCTGGCTTGGCAGTTCGGGCTGGACTGTTCCCATGAGGCACAGGGTCAAGACTGATTTGCATATGGCTCGGTTCAAACTAGAATGGCATGGTGAGCAAAAAAATGATGGATTTAGGCCCAGATCTCTGTACTGGGGTGAATGTATGACATTGTTCTGCATTCTGTCCATCAACTGTTGTTTTTGCATTTGTCACCCCGAGTGGGACGGGTATGCCCAGACGTGGGTCCCGTGCTCTCCATGCCACTGGAATCAAGCTATCCTGGCTTAAGAGGGGTGAAACCCCGAAACCGGTCCTAGGATGCTTGTTTCCAGTCCAGGGAGCACCTGGCTTGGCAGTTCGGGCTGGACTGTTCCCATGAGGCACAGGGTCAAGACTGATTTGCATATGGCTCGGTTCAAACTAGAATGGCATGGTGAGCAAAAAAATGATGGATTTAGGCCCAGATCTCTGTACTGGGGTGAATGTATGACATTGTTCTGCATTCTGTCCATCAACTGTTGTTTTTGCATTTGTCACCCCGAGTGTGACGGGTATGCCCAGACGTGGGTCCCGTGCTCTCCATGCCACTGGAATCAAGCTATCCTGGCTTAAGAGGGGTGAAACCCCGAAACCGGTCCTAGGATGCTTGTTTCCAGTCCAGGGAGCACCTGGCTTGGCAGTTCGGGCTGGACTGTTCCCATGAGGCACAGGGTCAAGACTGATTTGCATATGGCTCGGTTCAAACTAGAATGGCATGGTGAGCAAAAAAATGATGGATTTAGGCCCAGATCTCTGTACTGGGGTGAATGTATGACATTGTTCTGCATTCTGTCCATCAACTGTTGTTTTTGCATTTGTCACCCCGAGTGTGACGGGTATGCCCAGACGTGGGTCCCGTGCTCTCCATGCCACTGGAATCAAGCTATCCTGGCTTAAGAGGGGTGAAACCCCGAAACCGGTCCTAGGATGCTTGTTTCCAGTCCAGGGAGCACCTGGCTTGGCAGTTCGGGCTGGACTGTTCCCATGAGGCACAGGGTCAAGACTGATTTGCATATGGCTCGGTTCAAACTAGAATGGCATGGTGAGCAAAAAAATGATGGATTTAGGCCCAGATCTCTGTACTGGGGTGAATGTATGACATTGTTCTGCATTCTGTCCATCAACTGTTGTTTTTGCATTTGTCACCCCGAGTGGGACGGGTATGCCCAGACGTGGGTCCCGTGCTCTCCATGCCACTGGAATCAAGCTATCCTGGCTTAAGAGGGGTGAAACCCCGAAACCGGTCCTAGGATGCTTGTTTCCAGTCCAGGGAGCACCTGGCTTGGCAGTTCGGGCTGGACTGTTCCCATGAGGCACAGGGTCAAGACTGATTTGCATATGGCTCGGTTCAAACTAGAATGGCATGGTGAGCAAAAAAATGATGGATTTAGGCCCAGATCTCTGTACTGGGGTGAATGTATGACATTGTTCTGCATTCTGTCCATCAACTGTTGTTTTTGCATTTGTCACCCCGAGTGTGACGGGTATGCCCAGACGTGGGTCCCGTGCTCTCCATGCCACTGGAATCAAGCTATCCTGGCTTAAGAGGGGTGAAACCCCGAAACCGGTCCTAGGATGCTTGTTTCCAGTCCAGGGAGCACCTGGCTTGGCAGTTCGGGCTGGACTGTTCCCATGAGGCACAGGGTCAAGACTGATTTGCATATGGCTCGGTTCAAACTAGAATGGCATGGTGAGCAAAAAAATGATGGATTTAGGCCCAGATCTCTGTACTGGGGTGAATGTATGACATTGTTCTGCATTCTGTCCATCAACTGTTGTTTTTGCATTTGTCACCCCGAGTGGGACGGGTATGCCCAGACGTGGGTCCCGTGCTCTCCATGCCACTGGAATCAAGCTATCCTGGCTTAAGAGGGGTGAAACCCCGAAACCGGTCCTAGGATGCTTGTTTCCAGTCCAGGGAGCACCTGGCTTGGCAGTTCGGGCTGGACTGTTCCCATGAGGCACAGGGTCAAGACTGATTTGCATATGGCTCGGTTCAAACTAGAATGGCATGGTGAGCAAAAAAATGATGGATTTAGGCCCAGATCTCTGTACTGGGGTGAATGTATGACATTGTTCTGCATTCTGTCCATCAACTGTTGTTTTTGCATTTGTCACCCCGAGTGGGACGGGTATGCCCAGACGTGGGTCCCGTGCTCTCCATGCCACTGGAATCAAGCTATCCTGGCTTAAGAGGGGTGAAACCCCGAAACCGGTCCTAGGATGCTTGTTTCCAGTCCAGGGAGCACCTGGCTTGGCAGTTCGGGCTGGACTGTTCCCATGAGGCACAGGGTCAAGACTGATTTGCATATGGCTCGGTTCAAACTAGAATGGCATGGTGAGCAAAAAAATGATGGATTTAGGCCCAGATCTCTGTACTGGGGTGAATGTATGACATTGTTCTGCATTCTGTCCATCAACTGTTGTTTTTGCATTTGTCACCCCGAGTGTGACGGGTATGCCCAGACGTGGGTCCCGTGCTCTCCATGCCACTGGAATCAAGCTATCCTGGCTTAAGAGGGGTGAAACCCCGAAACCGGTCCTAGGATGCTTGTTTCCAGTCCAGGGAGCACCTGGCTTGGCAGTTCGGGCTGGACTGTTCCCATGAGGCACAGGGTCAAGACTGATTTGCATATGGCTCGGTTCAAACTAGAATGGCATGGTGAGCAAAAAAATGATGGATTTAGGCCCAGATCTCTGTACTGGGGTGAATGTATGACATTGTTCTGCATTCTGTCCATCAACTGTTGTTTTTGCATTTGTCACCCCGAGTGTGACGGGTATGCCCAGACGTGGGTCCCGTGCTCTCCATGCCACTGGAATCAAGCTATCCTGGCTTAAGAGGGGTGAAACCCCGAAACCGGTCCTAGGATGCTTGTTTCCAGTCCAGGGAGCACCTGGCTTGGCAGTTCGGGCTGGACTGTTCCCATGAGGCACAGGGTCAAGACTGATTTGCATATGGCTCGGTTCAAACTAGAATGGCATGGTGAGCAAAAAAATGATGGATTTAGGCCCAGATCTCTGTACTGGGGTGAATGTATGACATTGTTCTGCATTCTGTCCATCAACTGTTGTTTTTGCATTTGTCACCCCGAGTGTGACGGGTATGCCCAGACGTGGGTCCCGTGCTCTCCATGCCACTGGAATCAAGCTATCCTGGCTTAAGAGGGGTGAAACCCCGAAACCGGTCCTAGGATGCTTGTTTCCAGTCCAGGGAGCACCTGGCTTGGCAGTTCGGGCTGGACTGTTCCCATGAGGCACAGGGTCAAGACTGATTTGCATATGGCTCGGTTCAAACTAGAATGGCATGGTGAGCAAAAAAATGATGGATTTAGGCCCAGATCTCTGTACTGGGGTGAATGTATGACATTGTTCTGCATTCTGTCCATCAACTGTTGTTTTTGCATTTGTCACCCCGAGTGTGACGGGTATGCCCAGACGTGGGTCCCGTGCTCTCCATGCCACTGGAATCAAGCTATCCTGGCTTAAGAGGGGTGAAACCCCGAAACCGGTCCTAGGATGCTTGTTTCCAGTCCAGGGAGCACCTGGCTTGGCAGTTCGGGCTGGACTGTTCCCATGAGGCACAGGGTCAAGACTGATTTGCATATGGCTCGGTTCAAACTAGAATGGCATGGTGAGCAAAAAAATGATGGATTTAGGCCCAGATCTCTGTACTGGGGTGAATGTATGACATTGTTCTGCATTCTGTCCATCAACTGTTGTTTTTGCATTTGTCACCCCGAGTGGGACGGGTATGCCCAGACGTGGGTCCCGTGCTCTCCATGCCACTGGAATCAAGCTATCCTGGCTTAAGAGGGGTGAAACCCCGAAACCGGTCCTAGGATGCTTGTTTCCAGTCCAGGGAGCACCTGGCTTGGCAGTTCGGGCTGGACTGTTCCCATGAGGCACAGGGTCAAGACTGATTTGCATATGGCTCGGTTCAAACTAGAATGGCATGGTGAGCAAAAAAATGATGGATTTAGGCCCAGATCTCTGTACTGGGGTGAATGTATGACATTGTTCTGCATTCTGTCCATCAACTGTTGTTTTTGCATTTGTCACCCCGAGTGTGACGGGTATGCCCAGACGTGGGTCCCGTGCTCTCCATGCCACTGGAATCAAGCTATCCTGGCTTAAGAGGGGTGAAACCCCGAAACCGGTCCTAGGATGCTTGTTTCCAGTCCAGGGAGCACCTGGCTTGGCAGTTCGGGCTGGACTGTTCCCATGAGGCACAGGGTCAAGACTGATTTGCATATGGCTCGGTTCAAACTAGAATGGCATGGTGAGCAAAAAAATGATGGATTTAGGCCCAGATCTCTGTACTGGGGTGAATGTATGACATTGTTCTGCATTCTGTCCATCAACTGTTGTTTTTGCATTTGTCACCCCGAGTGGGACGGGTATGCCCAGACGTGGGTCCCGTGCTCTCCATGCCACTGGAATCAAGCTATCCTGGCTTAAGAGGGGTGAAACCCCGAAACCGGTCCTAGGATGCTTGTTTCCAGTCCAGGGAGCACCTGGCTTGGCAGTTCGGGCTGGACTGTTCCCATGAGGCACAGGGTCAAGACTGATTTGCATATGGCTCGGTTCAAACTAGAATGGCATGGTGAGCAAAAAAATGATGGATTTAGGCCCAGATCTCTGTACTGGGGTGAATGTATGACATTGTTCTGCATTCTGTCCATCAACTGTTGTTTTTGCATTTGTCACCCCGAGTGTGACGGGTATGCCCAGACGTGGGTCCCGTGCTCTCCATGCCACTGGAATAAAGCTATCCTGGCTTAAGAGGGGTGAAACCCCGAAACCGGTCCTAGGATGCTTGTTTCCAGTCCAGGGAGCACCTGG